>JAYXIM010006718.1:0-12976 GCA_037575425.1 Anastrepha fraterculus | reverse complement strand
CGTTCAAGAAACGTCTCAGACGTCACCAAACGTCTCCCGATATCCTGTTCTTGCATTCTGGACCATTCCCATCGCGTGCAAACGTTTACCGACGGTTGATCTGTCAACATCCAACTCTTTAGACATATCATAAGCGCTCGACATGTGTCTTCATTCAATAATTGTTGTAGTTGAGTATCTTCCAATTTTTTCGGTGCCCCTTCGCGATGTTTATCACTCACGTCGAAATTGCCACTTTGGAAGCGTCGAAACCAGTCTTTACAAGTTGTATTTGATGGAGCGTGATTACCGTAAATATTAATAAATATACAACACGTTTCAGCAACACTTTTCTTTAAAAGGTAGTAATGAAGCTTGACTTCCCTCAAACGCTGTTTTTTCGCGACGAACATAGACATTTTTGACGTCAGATAAAAAAGGATCTTTACGCTTCAAACGAATGCCAACTACTGCGATCGAAACCTCACATATACACCCTCAAATTATCAGTATATTACTAGAATGAACATAAAAATAGTATCAGCGGCGACATCTCTTTTACGAGCGCGGAAAATTATTCCCGTACGCAATAAATAAAACTTGTTATCCTTTGAATTAAAAATGACGAAAAATGTGCCATCGTACACTTATTCATTAAACTATTCGAATTGACAACGTATCAACGTTATAGTCGTACGTTCTACTAGTTATAAGTATCCATCGTACATTGAAAATAAAGAACATAAGAACTAACTAACTTCTTCAATAAATTGACATTCGAATAGGGACAGTGTTCCTAAGTGTTCGACAAGCTGTTTCTGTACCTATTTCGCCCAGTCTGTTAGCGTTGAGTTGATGCTCATAACTAACAGACTGAAGACTGGATTTTAAACGTCTCTTAAAAAAATCAGCCCTTCGTTATTTGCTGCATTAAAAAATGTATAGCTGCTTTCTTTTCTGATATTGAGGCGGTTTTATACATGGGTAGACTTAAGTTTTTGTAGCGAATTCCTAGGAATAGGGGTTTATTTAGTTAGATTGGGGCTTAATTGCTCTTTACAGTAATATTTGAAGAAATAAAGAGCCTTCTAAGTTTGAAGAAGGCAAACTTTTTATTTTAGATAAATATATATGTATGCTTCGAAAGCTTAAATCTTCATCTTTATAAATCTTAAATCGACAAAAACATCAGTGATGCCAATGGTTTTCGAGACAAATTCCAGGTCTATCAAATGTTAAAAATTTCGACAGATGTTACAAATAGCTTTAGCGTAACAGAACGCCGCAAAATTTAGACATGTTTCCGCATGCATTCTGAACCCTAAGCCTGCCATTATGTCACGTACATACCGGTACACGCACACTCGCCAGCCATTACTTCACATTGAACTTACTTAATATGTATGTAGTGCTATTAATGAGACAAATAATACATTCTTTTTTAAATCGGCCATAGATTGGTTCGCTGAATTTATTGCCTTTAAGACGAGTATTCTTTCACATTTCTCTTTTGCCTTATTTAATACAATTTTTTGTTATTTATGTCTGACTATTTATGTTTATTAGTACACTCAGCTAGCATGACCATAAACTTCAAAAAGCAATTTTCCACATTTCAGCTGCTTTTAGAATTTAGTTTATGCCTTTCAAGCCAGGATGGAGATGCCGAACGTGCCGCCCATCGATGGCAAATTGCATTGCCTGCACTAAATCTTCGATTATCTGCAAATAAATAATTGTAAGTACCAACACACAAGAGTACAAAGACATTCTTAGTGTGTGAAAAAGTACGCCTGAAACTTGCCAGTGCATTCATTGCGATTCTCAGATACTCGTACAGCTGAAAACTGCAGCAAGTGCCACTATTTTATGGTGAATGTTTATGGTGCGCTGTAAGATATTTACAATAAGAGGTATGGGAGTTGGAATCGTTTTTTATTTGAGATGTATTTTTTTATATTAAGCGTGACCACCATTCGGTAGTGCGCGGATTCGAAACCTCTTGCATTAAACACCAAATGACAAAAAACGTTTTTTTTAAGTGCTCGTCTCTCGGCAGGCAATTGCAAAACTACTCATAAATAACCATCTGTCGTGCTCTTTGGGCGCGGCATAAAACTGGGATGAGGCCCGTGAAGAGGAAACTCTCATGAGCACTGCTATACCGGCACAGCAGTATGCATGACTTTTACTAAACACCTTTAAACTACATAAAGGGTGTTTTTTTTAGAGGTTAGGTTTTCAAGATGAAATAAAACGTATATAATTTAATGTTATGGCCAAGAATTTAGCTTTATTATAAAGATAAGGGTTTGCCATTATGTTTTAAAAATGATTTCGGGCAAGTGGCCGCCGCGGCTGGCTCGAATGAATTCCAGCCGAGAGGCCCAATTTTCGACCACTTTTTGCAGCAATTGGGGCCGTATGTCAGCAATAACGCGCCGAATATTCTCTTCCAAGACGTCAATCGTCTCGGGCTTATCTGCGTAGACAAGCGACTTCACATAGCCCCACAAGAAATAGTCCAGCGGTGTTATATCGCACGATCTTGGAGGCCACGCCACAGGTCCACGGCGCGAGATAATGCGCTCACCAAAAGTTTCCTTCAATAAATCGATTGTTGCGTTGGCTGTATGGAATGTAGCGCCGTCTTGTTGGAACCAAAGGTCGTCCACATCAACATCGTCCAATTCAGGCACGAAAAAGTCATTAATCATGGCTCTATAGCGTTCTCCATTGACTGTAACATTATGGCCGGCTTCATTTTTAAAGAAATATGGACCAATGATTCCCTCTGCCCATAGAGCACACCAAACAGTGACTTTTTGAGGATGTAACGGCGTCTCAGCAATGGCTTGTGGATTATGTTCACTCCAAATGCGACAATTTTGCTTATTGACATACCCATTCAACCAAAAGTGAGCTTCAACGCTGAACAAAATTTTCTTGTGAAAATCGGGATCGGTGGCCATCTCGTTTTGGGCCCATTCACCGAACGTGCGACGCGCTTGATCAGGTGTAAGTCTATTCATTATGAAATGGCAAACCAAACTGAGCATAAATCAAGTGGCAGCTGTCAAAAAGACCATCTACGAAAAAAGTAGTGCCAACTTGAAAACCTAACCTCTAAAAAAAACACCCTTTATTTGCCTCTCTACGAGGGGAACTGCCAAAAAGGTATTACCTTACGGGGCTGGTTAGCTCAAAGGCTCCTAATTACTGTTAACGCTTGCGAAGTTCTGACGGTCTTAGGTCGTTATGAATCTGCGTTACATGCGCAGATTCTTTTCAAGTTATAAGCTGATTTCAGTATAAAATCCGTTTAAAATTGTAGAGGTTTCGCGAGCATAACGTGCGCATTGAAACAAGTCGTGTTCCACATGTTCTTCCCTCTCCGTTCAGATTGAGCAGTTTGGCGAACTGTCGCGGCCAAATCTATGGAGATATTTACTAAATACGCAGTGCCCTGAAAGGAATTGTGTTAAGTAGTAGTTTGGTCCCCGTGGTTCCTTTCTAATCACGTTGTAAAGAGGGTATTATGTAGCTTATGCGTCCATCTACCCTTGGGTGAGCTGTTCCATCGGCCCTGCCAGTGGGCGATAGAGGGACGTCTTTCTTTCTATACGCTTTGCTCTATTGTCTAATTGGGAGAGCCTTATAAATAATCTCTGCATTTCTTTAGCCAGAATGCCAACTGGGATTAGTCCTGCAATGACGAACGATGTGTCATCAGAAATTGTGGGGGAACCGCAGATAGTGCGCAAAGCGCTTAGCCGATATACCGCTATTAGTTTTTTTGCATAGCTGTTTATGTTCATTGCATCAGCCCAGGTCAGTGACGCGTACAAAAGGATCGAGCTGACAACTCTACTATATAGTATTCTTTTGCTATGACTAGAGCCACCGTTGTTTGGAATTATTCGTGCCAGACAGGACTGAACTCGATGCCTTCTTCACAGCGTATTCTAGGTGCGTTTTAAAGTTAATACGACCTTCAGTTATTACCCCTTGGTATTTAATAGCGGGTTTTGAATTGATAGTTGCAGGCCCAACTTTTACCTTCATGAATTCAGCTACCTTTCTGCTGCTTATTACAGCCACATCAGTTTTGTTCTCAGTTACTTCCACGTTCATGGACGTCAACCAATCCTTGATCCTACTTACTGACTCGCTGGCGATCCTCTCAATTTCTTTGACGTGTTTTGCCACTATTACCAACGCGATATCATCCGTAAATCTATGATCTCTACTTTTGTGGAAAATGGCATCTTTTTTGTGATGCACCCAAACTACAAAAAGCAGGAGGAGCTCGATTAGCTACCCAAAAAAAACAATGTGTATGCACCTAATTGCAAGTTTTATTATTTTTCAAGACATGATAGTTAAGTATATTACGAGAGGCCTTATATCAGGAGAGGCCCTGAAGGCCCTCAGGCAGGCTGAAACACAATGGTACACAATTGGTACGGCCCCTGTCCGGCTTTGGACAACAGAGAAGGCATTGACTTCGGCCCAACTATTATCTCCATGCCCCTTGACTCCACGTCAATACAGTGTGGGGCTGCCAGAGGTTCCATTGTGATCAAACTCTATTATCGCATTTTCACGGCTGGCTTCAGGACCGACCACGGTTCCGGCTCTAGTGTCTACGTAGAGTCCAGCGGACAAACCTACACCTTGGTCTTTGAATGTACGCATCTGTGTTTTAAGCGGAGGTGTATGCTATTTAAGAAGCAATGAAATTTGTTGTGGAAAACAGGTGGAGGGACAAATCTGTATGTGTCTGCAGCGACAGCAAAGCTGCGCTTATGGCGATATACAGCCCTCCAACCACTTCAAGGTTAGTTGGGTCCTGTGAAACCAGGCTGAACTATGTCGGTAAACATAATAGTCCGATGCGAACATGGGTCCCGAGACATGTGTGTATCGCGGTTAACCTGACGTCTGACTCTTTAGCGAGGATGTGCTCTTAGGTCAACTTCTTTAGCCCTGATGTTACCTGTCATATCCAACCGACTGCCGCAAATCCTCCTGTCGTTAAGCAAACGGAACTGTAGGCAATTGGTAGGTCTGATGACGGGTCACTTTCTATGGGCGAAGCCCATGGAAAAGGTAGGCATCTCAAGTAGTGCACTCTGCCCAGCATGTGGAGAGAAGGATGAGACGGTAGACCACTTTCTGTGCGTCTGATTGGCGTTCGCTCGAATCAAGCTCAAGGTCTTTGACCCTGATGTGTCAAGAAGTGACCCCCTTAGCTCCTTGGCACCACAAGATCTACTCAGATTTCTTCGGAGGTCGAGTAGATTTAAATAAAATCAAAAAGGAAATCCGAGAGCAGTACAATCGACTTAATGTTGTCTGAGTGCTGTACTTGCGAGCTGTTCTGACAAAAAAACAGATACGAGCTGATATTTAAGTAGTTTTTTCAATAAATACAGTTTACGCGGTGAATTTTGTTTAACTTTCGCAAAATGAAGCTCACGGGATGAGTTTTACTTATCACACATTTAATAGGCTTATGCATCGCCTTACTTGCCAAGTCTAACTAAATCTGAATAATAAGTTTAACTTATAACAGAGAGCATTTAAAGTAGAAGGCTTGCACTCACGGCCTGTTCCTCAAAGTCCCTCAACTAAAATTCAGCTACATAGGCGAAGGAAAAGCATGAACAAGTAATCATGCAAACTTAAGTCTGCACATGCATCCATATTCAAGCAACGGAATGTATATGCCATGCGTGTCTTGCAAACAAATTAACATCTTTCTGAAAAAATAAATAAATAAAAGCAAAGCAGATAAGAAAATAAAAAATATATATGCCGGTGTGTAAAATATAGAAGAGCTGAAAGTGAGCAACACCAACAGCTTATCCACCTGCTGTGGGTAAGTAAAAAAAATGCCATCAAGCAATGGAAGCAATGGCACCAGGCATTACATTAACCAATGCAAATTTGCTATTTTACACAACTACACACTCGCAGCTCTCGGAAGTAAAACCCACACATGCGTAAGGTTGCTTATAGATATACATATATGTATGTATGTATTTTAGAGAGAGATACTGGCGCTGAGCTGGTAACCTTCTAGTGAATTCTTGACTTAACTTATGCGCGACCTATCCTAGGAAACTATAAAGGTATGTCTGATAGAGCGCTACTTTTCAACCAACTAATTTAAAATGAAATCACCGGTAACGTCTTTTTTTCAATTCTTGAAAATTGGGTCACTACCAGTTAGGCTACAATGGGTAATCAAAGCGAACAAAGAGGTTTGTACGTTGGAGAAAGTCGTAGCTTTTTCGGACTTTTGATTGGTAGTGCTTATTAAGTGGCAAGTCCGCTGTCAAGTACATAATCCATTTCTTTGGTTATTCATATGAACAATTTGCATACAGCGTGCAACTTTTCCCAAGGCGGACGCTGTACCTCCTGATCAACAATATGTACAAATCGCGGAATGCAGATGGAAGGTCCGGACAACATGCAAACAGTTAGCAGAACGTTATCGACCCACCTATAACCACAAGCAAACGTCAATACATGACAAATATGAAGCGGAGGGATGCACTGCAGACTCACAACGGTGATAACTGGCTTCTGATCTATCGGCGAAGAAGCAGCCAAAATGTGCCAAACGATTTTGCATTTCTTCTGCGAACGCCCTGCCTTATGGAAGGAGAAAATGTCAACCCTTGACAAACCACTGTTCGAGAGTCTCAAAAAAGTGTCAGAGTTAGACCGTCAACAACCTATTAAGGGGTTACATACGTCCAGAATTTTTAAAAAGGCGTATTTCTGTGGAAATCGATTGTAAAAATTCCCCATAGATACAAAATTATGGTAGAAAATGTAACTGAAGCGCACAGGTACCTGTCCTTCGTTTGAGGCAGCTGGCCGTTACTTTCGGAGCCTGGAAAAAATAAACAACAACAATTGATTACTGATCAGGTAGACATATCATACAATATAAAGCTGGAATGGGAGATTAGACGTAAGTTAAAAAAAAAATAAATAAAAAATTAGTTTTAAGATCTTTCTTTAAGTGCGCCCGACCTCGAGCGAAATATACTTAAAAGTTTAAACTCGTTTTTTTTCGAAACTTCTTTTTCCGGCTCGGCATGCATGATAACTCATACAGTTTTTAATTTTTTTTCGATGCAGTTGTTTTTTAATATTCGGAAGTGTCTGTCAAGCCGGACTTTTGATATATTTTTTTAAATTTTATAAACATAATTAAAGAATGCCATTTATGACGTAAAACGCATACTTCTTCTTAAATGCTTTAAATTGATAAATTTTTGAAATTCAAAAATCCGGCTGGACAGACTATAACTACAACTTTATTTTACAAGAATTTTTTTCACTTTTTACAGATCCATTAACATTTCAAGTAGAAATGATGCAGACCGTGGAGCAACTTTTCGTGGTACTTTAGGTTACGTGACTTATATACTAATTTTTGCTAAGAAAAATTTAAATAATTTTTCTATAGAGTTTAAGTTCTAATAAACAATGTATACAATAATTTTTATATTTATTTCTATTGTTATCCCTTCTAACAATAACAGTTTTTCTTTTAGCGCACAGACTGGACATAGTCATGCTGCAAACAACTAATGGTAGCAAGGATGTGTCAATAAAATGGTGAGAAAGCGCTAGTTGGATTCTGGATGAATCAGCACTTAAATCAACTAACCAACCAGCTCTCAAAGAAATACAAAGTGAGTCATACAAAATTTCATATAGGCGTAAAACTATAGATTTTGAATAATTAGTTTTAAATTTTTTCATCAATAATTTTTAATTTTTTTAAAGAACCTTAAAGTTTCAACTGATATTATGATTATTATTATTATTATTACAACATATTATAAAGGGATCTCGATAGCAAACTCAGAGTATTTCTCTGAGCCCAACTTCCTCCTCAAGTTTTAGTATTTTAGTAGAAATTTTAAAAATATTAGAAACACCCGAAAACACTGAAATAAACAACATCGAATAAATCTCAAATTAACTAAATTTTTTTCAGTTTACTTCTTTTTATACTCGCACCTATAAATAAGCGAATTTTCAAAAAAATTGACAATGGCGAAAATACTTGGATTACTTCACAAGGCATCGCTCATGTGGCTTTAGTTTGTGCTACGAAATGTTTCGGCTCAAATAGCAAAGATTTCTATGCGAAGGTTTTTCATAGGAAAATACTCTCGTAGGTCTGCTATTGCATATCAAGAGGCAACCGATTTAAAAAAAATGAATTATTTGCTTTTTCATTCTTACAAGGGCCATCAAGACCGGGATTTGGTCGGTTCCACGTAACCGGAACGACCTGGACTTATATCCGGCCAAGCACTGTCACTTCAGCAGCATTCTTGGTATATGTATATGCTGCTACAACAACAACAATAAGAACCGGGATCTGTCGAGTGGTAGCTAGGCACAAACTCCCGCTTCCAACTATTAAGCGATAAAATATCAGTTGAATGATCGCCGTTATTTTGGTGTTTTGCAGAAAAGGCATCCCCTCTCGTCCCCAAACAGACTTCTGTAGGGTGCCACTTTCTTTGTAACTACCAATCGACACGACTGCTGTCAATCAAGAAGAAGAGTGAGATGCCTTACCAACATAACCATTACACATTGAAAATGTTATAGAGCCTTTAGAGGAAAACCCTGTCTTTAAATTTATGCCATCTTGACCAAAAAGAGTTGTCGTCAGCAGACATGTAGATTTTGTATACGCAGCTGCCGCGTGCGTGTTGCAGGAAGTGCCCCCATAGCTGATGCCTTTAGTGGCGAATATGTTGATGTGCTCGGTGGAAAAAATAATGTTAGCATAATTCGCATAATCTCCACTCACTGCAGCAATTTTCCTACTCGTTTTTTTTTGTCGTTTTGCTATCAACTCACTTGCGATACGCGTTCGTAATAAAGATGAAACGGAATTCGTGATGTGCCTTTTATATTTTTGCAATTATCATAATATTTCTTTTTTCAGAAAAGGTAAAAAAGATGTATTTACATAAAAAGTGACTTTGCGGATACGCTTTCAGTAGCAAAATATAAAAATAGCTGCAACATTAAAGTACTCACTAACATTTTTTACTTCTTTCGTAATACTCATGCCCACACACACACATACACATACAGTGGTAAGTACATATACTACTTAGTTGGTTTTACAGTTCTGACTAAATACCGTTATTTTTTCTGAGCATTGTACTCATGGAATTACTGTTTTAAATGCTCATATTTAAATAAAACTGTCCGACAGTTTTTCACATTATTTTCCTCGCATACTTTTCACCCATTTCTTTTAGTAAAACTTGAATATGCATGCGAGTGCGCAATTTCATAAATTACGAATGGCTTAACTTTAAATTAAATGTATCTCGAATTCATAAGCATAATGAAGTACTTTTTCATATTTGAGTTAATTTTAGATATTCGCCTCTTAAGTTATATATTCCAGAAACTTCTTGTGTAAACTTAGCGAAGGTGAGGCAGAAACCCAAAAAGTCGTCTCATTCTCCCCAAGGCAGGTAGCGCAAGTACAATAAAGAGTAAAAATAATATTAGGTCCGCAACTAAGTTCTTGCTGTTTTTTTTCTTGATGAAAATACAATTTTATTCTGAAAAAAATGGTTGCAAGTGAATCATTGATAGTATTGCCCATTGCTGGATACAACTTTTTCTCAACTTTCTGGTAGATCTCGTATACTGTCGCTGTAAAACTTTTCATCTTTTGAGGCTATCCACGAATCAAGCAATTTTTTGAAGTCTTCATATGAATGGAACTGCTGGTCAGCTAGACCATGTGCCATCGATCTGAACAGGTGATAATAGGACGGTGCAATATCTGGAGAATATGGAGGGTGGGGTAGGATTTTTCATTTCAGTGCTTCCAGGCACACACTGTTGGCGGCATCTATTGACACACAACAACAGGAACTTAGTTGCGCACCTAATACAATAAAGAACAGATACTAGAACATTTAGGATTATTTACTCAACTAACCTCTTACTTTACAGGCGAGCAGCTGTTAGTAAATTTTAGTTCAAATAGTTATTTCATAGAAATTATTAATGCTTCCGTCCCATTTGGTTGCCCCATCCTTGCTACCAACAAGTTAGATAGCCGTTGGGTAATTGACAAATTTTTGTTGTATGGATTACTAAGAAAACAAAATTAGTCAAAAGGCTCCTGAGTCTCCTCCGAGTCAAGTGAGTTAAGTATTTTGGATATCGCCATACATTTTTCTAAAAATTGGTTTATGTGTAGACGTGAGAATAACAAAAAGGAAACTGAGAAAATTTTGAAATTTTATTCAATGTTGAAAATTACGGTGTAGGGTTTAAAGTGAAATATCTTTATGTGTTCTATCGATAATTTTTAACATTTGTACCATTTTTGTTTTTTAATTTTTTAGTAGAAAGTGTATTTTTTAGAACAAATTTTGGAACAATATTTTCTTTTCTTTAAGATTTTGTGATTTAATTTTGGAATATATTTTGGTTTTCTTAATTTTTATTTTTTTAATAGCTGAGTCTGCTTAGTAATCGCTGAAAATTTCTTATAGGAAAAATGCCGGTACGTATGCTAGCACTTCGTTTATTTTCATTGGTTCGCTGTACGTGTTTCAATAGAACTCGAAAAATTATGAGTATGGGTATAAAATTATGTAACTTTCAGCTATTACTGAAAGTAGTTTCAGCTCAAAAAGAAATAAAAAATATAAAAAGTAGTGTGTTTCAATATTAACAAAAAATATATATAAAGTGGGTTTCAAAATTAGGCAAGAAATAAATTTTTTAACAAAAATTTTTAATAAAAAATTTAAGAAATTAATTAATTAATTTAAAAATTTTTTTTGATTATTAATTGTGAAAAATTATTTATTAAGTTTTGTTATAAACATTTTTTTTATTTTAAAAATTTTGTTAAAAAAAAATTTTTTGTTAAAAAGGCACAACGTTGAATAAATCTCAAAACTATACAATTTTTCTCAAAACTTTTTGAATTTACTTTTTTTTTTACAGAATCCCACAAAGAAATAAATTTTCAGACAAATCGACGACTATGTCCGAAATACCTGAATCACTTGACATTGAATCACTCACTTAAAGTGAGAAACAATTCATTGTCTTAGTAGAGAGTTCTCTGTTGGTAAGGTGGGAAAACTGTACTTATTCAATTAAAGCAGATATTTGAATATACTTCGGTGAATGAGGTCACGAACACTTAGCTCATCTACTTATACAGTGCCTCTATGCCAAGTAGTGTTTACTAAACCTGATATTTTCTATGTATCTTGCCATTGGTAACTTCGAAGAAGAAGAGGGAGAGAGAGATAAGAAAAGCCTGGTCAAAACTTAACACTCAGTTATAACGTTTTAATGCACTCTTGTGTGACTTATGCAGGGAGTTCAGTTCTGTTGTGCTACTTCAATATCTTTAGGTTAATCACCTGTATCACTAAATCCATCCTCGTAGAGCTACAAATGTGAATGTCCGCTACGATTTGCAGTTACGGGTATCACTGAACCCATATGAAATCCAAAATATTGTTGCCAGACTTAAATCTTACATTTTGATGTTTGGAACCAGTTTACTCCAAAGCACATTGGCAGGTAGGAGCCGATTCGGTTTCTCGATTTACTTAACCTCAAATGCTATTAAATGCATTCCAGGACAAAGGCTCTTAGTTATTCTAACTCCACTTTATACATTTTAATGCATGATATTAGTAAAATGTTTTAAAACTCAGACAGCTACTACCCTGCTCTGAGAAGAAGTTGTTACAGCTGCCTGGGATCGGTATGTTTCTCATCTCTGAAGAATATTGCTGACAAAAGTTTAAATTGTTTATTAAAACTCGCCAAGGTATGTATCACGATCTATGTTTAACACGCCGCCAACAGCACTGGTAACACTACGGACCCTTGTGGTCTATGTGAGATCTATTCAGATCAGCCAGATATACCTAACTTCTAAATTCTAAAATTTTGTTTAAGTTACTCTAAACTTTGCTTATAGATAAGTTTGCAAAGATAAGCTAAGTTAGTCTAGTTACTCTAGACTTTGACAATCTATGGTAGGGTCTAAAAGCAAGAACCTAAAACATTCCTCTTCTTGTTTTTGTTCTATTGCTGCAATCTGTTTATTGTCTATTGCTTTAATTAGTAAACTTTAGTGGGTTTTTTTCATGATTTTATATATTTTTATAATATTAAATAAAGCATGCAATGTGAAGAAACAACGTGCGTTAGGTATTGATTGTAGACTTATTAAGTCAAAGCAAATGCGTCAATATTTTGTTTAAATTGCTTTAACACATAAATGCTCACTGTAAGTATGAGACCTAATAAGACTCTGCATAAATTTAAACAATAATACAATTTTTTCATTTATTAATCATTCTTACGAATCTGTCAGGGATTAAATTCTTTGCAAAAATTGAATACAAAAATTAATTACATATTTGAAAACAGTTTGTTTAATTTTATTCTGAATTCAAAACTATTCTGCCCTTGGCATACGATTTGCCTATCATTTTCGATTTTTTTTATCTACACAAGGATTTTAGTTTTAAATTTTTATCGCTGAAATCAGATGCGTTTTCTTTTCATAAAACCTAATAACAAGTTTAAAAATTAAAATTAAGTATTTGTTTGAATTTGAAAAAGATTTCTGGCGAATGACATGGTTAAAACAATATGAATATTTCCCATACATTTTTGGTATATGAGGCCAGATGTAACCTGAGCAAGAGAAACATTTTGAGGTAAATCTTGGGTGCAGCCAAAGACAACGGCGAGTGGATGGAACCATGGATTAAGAATCAATTTACTTTTGCTCGATATGACCACCTATTGTCTTCTTGATTATGGTTTTGAGATGGTCCAGAAACGAGTTACAAGCTGCTCGAAGGTGACTTGCAGGTATTTTGGCCCACTCACGGTACATTGGCTTTTTTCAGCGCTTCGAGACTGGTGA
>JAYXIM010006715.1:0-14614 GCA_037575425.1 Anastrepha fraterculus | reverse complement strand
CATATTAAAGCTAAGCATCAACAGCTTAAAAATAAAACCAAAAGAATGTACTGGCTACTTGGGGGCAAATTTCAACTTAGTCTAGAAAACAAGGTTAGATTGTATAAAGCTATATTGAAGCCTATATGGACCTACGGTATACAGCTTTGGGGAACTGCTAGTAAGTCCAATGTGGAGATTTTGCAACGCTACCAGTCAAAGACCTTGCGAACACTTGTCAATGCACCTTGGTTTATCACAAACGAAGCCATACACATGGATCTAGGTATTCCATTTGTTAAGAGAGAAATCTCAGTATATTCTAAGAGATACATTGAAAGATTGTCAAATCATGTAAACACAAATACTATTTGCTTGTTGGACACAACCAATGCAATTAGACGATTAAAGCGCAATCATGTCTTAGACTAGCCATTCCTTTAAATTTGTCAATTTAATAATAATAATAAAAAAAAACAAAAAAAGAGCTCAATATGAAATTGTTAAAATGCTCCAATAAATTTTAAAATTCTAATATAAGTTATACATGAAGTAAGTTATAAAATTTTCGAGTAAAAATAAAATTTATTAACGTCATAAAATATGCATAAGAATTGTAAAAAGAAAAAATTCTATAGTTTTCTATGTAGTTTTGCACCAGTGTAAATACTATGCTCTCAGGTAATAAGATCTCTTTTGCTGAATATCTGTATTCTAAGATAGATTGCAAATAAAGTATTTCCATTAAACAAAAAAAAAAAAAAAAAAATTGAAAATCAATAAATAATACAATTAATGAAATAATTTATAACAAATCTATAATTAGTCCTAGATAGCATGGTTTTGTAGTTGCAAGATCTACGTTATCTAACTTATCCGTTTTTTCCGAAGATTGCCTCGCAGGCTTTCAGAATGCAGGCTCTAAGAGTTGCAGTACTGAAGTTGTCGATGGAGTTTCTTTGAAACAGTTCATCGCCACTTCTGGTGTACCTTAGGGTAGTATTTTAGGACCTTTGTCACTTGTTTTGTTTAGTAAATATATTTGTTCGTGTTTTTTCTTTGCTAATTTTCTTCTCTATGCAGATGATCTAAATGTGTTTGCTGAAATTATAAATTCTAGTGATTTAGCCATCCTACCGTCGGAGTTGAATAATTTATTTTCCTGGTGCCTTATGAATCGTGTATTTCTTAATATTGAAAAATGTCATAAAATCACATTTTCTAAGCTTCAAAACCCCCTCAATACCTCCTATCATATTAATTATACATATCTTGCTTCGTCCGTTGTGATAAACGATTTAGGGGTTTTCTTTGATACAAAGCTCAATTTTATCACGCACTTAAATTATGCTGTTTCCAATACACTTGCTATGCTCGCTTTTGTTAGACGTCACTCATCGCTCTTCACTGAACCATATACTCTTAAGATACTCTGTTGAATATGAACTTTGAAAATTCTTTTTACCATTCTTCTTAAAATTACATATTACATATGAATAAAAATATACACTTTTCTAATCATCATAACTTTTAATATATAAAAGTGTCACATATGCTGTTTACTTTCCGTGGGGAAAAAGCCCACCCGATTTTCGGGGGTTACATAATAGTATAATTTTATTTCAAAACTGGTATTGCTAACGTAAAATTTTAAAGCGGTAACTATAAATAGAACAGTGGGTAATGCCAGTTTTTTGCGGTAGACAAAGAGTTAAATATTTTTTCTAATATATCAATAACATTTTATAACACATAATTTATATATAATAAACAATTGAATTTATTTAAAAAACAAACAAAATAGTAAACATTAAAACTTTACCCTGATGCCTTAAAAATAGAAAACTCAAAAAATTAAGGTGTGAAAAAATATCTGAATTTTGGCGTAGTCGCTCTGAGTTCGATACACACTGTCCCGAAAACTTTAAGCACTTTTTTCTTAAAACTGCATTTTTCAAGACGCCTAAACTCACAACTCAATATTGATTCATTGGCTTGAAATTTTAATTGCATATTCACAATTACATTCTGCACGGAAGTATGGACATTTTTTTACTTTGACTTAAAAAAGAACGCGTCATGCAACATGCATATGTATATATATGTACAGGTACAACGATCTAAACCAAAATCCGTTACGAAATGATAGCACTCCTACTCGTATACGAGGATTGCCTTTTATGTTTTGCGCCATTGCAGTGATGAGTTGTAATTTGCGATGTTATTTTTATCGAAAAGTTTGGTCATTTTAGCGGAAACTTACATGTAAATTTTTCATTTACGAGCTTTATTTGTTCTCTTTTTAGTGAGTAACTCACTCTGAGTGGAAGAATTCATTTCGCTCAAAAGAGAGAGTTGACTCATGGAAATTTTCGTGCGATGACTTATTACGATTTTCGACGTGGTTTATCGATAAGAGAGTGCATTGATGAGTTTACTTAAAATTTTGGAGTTAAATCATTACACTTAGCTACTGTGAAATGCTGGTTCAACGAGTGCCAACGTGGCCGTCGATCCTGGTAGGATGAATTTCGTCAAGGTTGTCCAAAAAGAATTGCTGAGAAAGGAACAGTAATTATATAAAAGAACATAATTTCTGTTTTTTCTTTTCAACGAAAACTTATTGCAACATAATTTGCCGCGGCCGACCTGGCTGAATGGGCTAATGCGCGATTCGGAAACGGTCCAGTTTCGAAACATCAAATGATTAAAATTTATATACGTATAATAGCGATCGCTCCTCGACAGGCAATGGAAAACCTCCGAGTGCATTTCTGCCATGAAAAAGCTTCTGCCACTCGCTGGGGGCATAAAACTTGTAGGTCTATCCATTTGAAGAGCTCGGCCTAATAGGCAACAAAGGCTGTAGGCGCCAATTACATTATATATATATACTTACAACAACATAACAGACTATATTTAAGTAGATATATATAGAGCATGGCGGAAAGATTTTTAATGGTGTGACCAATATCAGACCGTTAGCCGGCTCTCAGCGAATTTGCCATAATTAGCGGATGGGCTGCCGTAGTCCGGGTAACGAATCGGTTTATTTATCAAACTGCTAAGAAAGTGATAAGTGTGATTGGACGAATGTCTGAATACCTATGTGTGGAATGATCGTGCAGAATTCGGCTGGCGAATCACCCCCGTTATGTGTCAGCCGACTTTACCCTAACAATTTTTTTGTCCACCATAGTTTTCAGCCAAACCTAGTAATCTGTGATCCTGGCAAATACTCGTACAGTGCACTCTCTTCTTATGGACACCTCGCTTTTTCTAGTACCTATCACAAATCCTTAAAAATTTTTAAAATTTTTGTTTCTTGAGCGCACAACCTACGCATAACATATTATTAGCTTTTTTTACACTTTTCTTACAAGCGAGCAAAGTTTTTAGTCTCTTAGGATCCGCTTAAGAGAGAGGTGGCATATATGTACTTATGGTATATATAATATGTAGTATTTAAACATATGCTTCCCACTTTAAATCTTGCAGAAGCCAGCATGCCTACCTCCCCGAAACGAAATGAATTGCTTTACGCTTAAACAACATTGGAAAATATTGCGAACTTACTTCTAAAGTTAATGTTGTGTAGACCAAACGATACGTTTACTGCAAAGAAGTTTAAATCATCCTTTCTGAAGAAGCGCATTTCCATCTCGGTGGCTTTGTTAACAATCAAAACTACCGCATTTGGGTATTGGAAAATTATAAAGCACTTGGTGCGGGTTAGACCGGTGGTAGTATTGGCCCATATTTCTTTGAAAATTCTATTGAAAATGCTCATTTCGGCTTACGGTAAGCATTACAGAGGCATTGAACAGGATTTTTATAATCCTTGGACGATCTTTGGTTTCAGCAGGATGGCGCGCCATGCCACAATCGATATTTCACGTGCCAAGTTCGGTGATTGTGTTATCAGCCGTCTTGGCGATGTCAATTGCCCACATCAGAGCTGCGATTTAGTGCCATTCGACTTTTTGTAGCGTGCCGTGAAGGACTGATATTATGCGAACATTCTATTAACGAGTTAGTACCTTAAGGCGAATATCCAGCAAGCCCATGAGAATGATTAGAAGGAGAAACAGATAGAACCAGAAACATTAACCCAGGTGTTTTTTGTTCGGCTAATACTCATACTTTTAACTCTCAGCCTTAATGACGATTTATACCCTTCTTTCTAATATAATTTTCTTTACTACCTCACATTAGATATCTGCCTTTTACTTGGTAAATTTTCTCCTCTTTTTTTAGTTAATCACTTTGTTTATTATCCTACCTACAAATTTTGCTGCAGTTCATTAAGAACTCAGCAAAGTAAGTCTGCTAATTTGTAAAGTGAGAAGTAAAAACAAAAACAAAAAAACAAAAAAATAAAAACAGAAACAATCGCTAAATGTACAGCGCCAGTTCTTAAAGAAAAAATCAAATTAAAACACACACACCAGTTTCACCTTGAATCTGCTCTGCCGTTTGCCCTTTTCCAATTTGATTCACTTTACGTTTGTTTCGCACGCTGAGAATTTTGCCGTTACTTATCTCTTCATTTACTATGTAGCACTTCAGTTTTGCTGATGACGCTTTTAGTGACTTTCACACTTTTTCTATTAAGTTCCCACCACGCAAACACACACACAATTGCATTTACTCCTTTACAAGTCTCAGGCCAGAATTTCAAGAAACCCGAAGCTGGTCCTGCTATGCGTATACTCGTATGTAGAGTGGTATTGGTGAATTGAATGGAAGCAAAGTGAGTATAGGTCTAGTAGTAGATTTCATTAGTCTTCTATGTTTTGTGCTATTTATTGCACATTTGAGATGGCTTTGAACCCTTTTTGCTTGCTTTTGATGCATAATTGATGCTCCAACAGTGCTAAGTGGGCAGCAGAACACAGTAGAGGCGTCTCAAGGATACATCTAAAATTTAGCCAAAGGTAACTTAATTAAAGATGAAACTGAAAAGCGAAATGAAGCAGGAGGTTTATTTTGTGCTCATATTGGCGGTATGCCAGTACATATACACGTACATATGCGCGTTTGTATGTAAATGTAAATTATTTGGATTAGGGTGCTCCTAAACTCCTAAATGTGTGTTTATGCGAAGTTAAAAATTCCAGTATGGGAAAAATAATAGCGGCGACCTAAAAGTACTTTGTTGAATGGTGGTCAAAATTTGTGTTCACTAATATGTCCTGCTGGAAACTTTGAGCTGCCTTCGGTATGAGCTTAAGGTAGTAGTCTGGTCAAATACTCATTTTTTATAGATTTTTTTAGGAATTATTTTTTTTGAAGAAAATAAAATGCGATCGTTTTGATTTTATAGTATGTTATTACTGACATCAAACAGTATACAAAAACATTTTTTTTTTTACATATTTTTTTGTAGTAGTGTGGCACCAAAGTAAGCGTCTTAAATAAAAGATAGTTGGCTTATCAACAGGATTTTGGCTCTTTAGGACATCTGAAACGAAAAAGTTAAACTGATTATTAATTATTCTGTAGGCTTGTCATTCTGACAGGTGCTACAATGGGATTTTTTTTTGTAAAACAACAAAATAGCGAACTTTTGAAAAAAAGGTAAGTTTTTCGGGTGGATTCAATTTATTCTTCGCAATTGTTGTTTCGGCATATTCGAATTGGGTTAACTCCAAAGGGTCCAATTTGTAGCAAGTAAATCATTAGTCCAAATCTTTTCATATGTACGTTAATAACTATGCACAGAATGTTCCGATTAACAGTTTTTTTTTGTGATTTGATGCTAATCTCCTTTGGAAGGTTTTTCTGTCATAGACTGCATAAATTTATAAAAAAAAGGCGTACCTATAAAACGAAATGGGTTAAAATCATAAAATTTGTTTTCAGTCTGCAACAAATCAAAAGTGACTCAATCGATTCAAGTAATGTTTTATAGCTGTAAAATTTTGAAATGTTTGTTGTCTGAAAGGAAATTTTTTTTTAAATGTTGGTCTTCGTATGCATGTTTGTTGTGCCACAAGCTCCACTAAGCGGGACTAGCTGAAATAAACAGGCAAAGGAAAGTTAAAGTTAATGCTAACACATGGGCTGAAAAGTCCCAGACCGAACACAGGAAGCACTGATCTTTTTGCTCAAAACTAGCTTTACTCATCAACGTAATTTCCATCAAAAGCAATGCAATTATTCCAACGCCGCTCTAACATTTTAATACTATCTTTGTGGAACTATTTATTTTTCGCCCAAAATAGGTCTCAGTATCAGCGATAACCTCTTCATTCGAGCGAAATTTCTCACCGGTGAGAGCATTTTTTTAGGTCTTTGAACAGCCAGTAGCCGCTGGGAGCCAAATTCTTTCGATATCTTTACGAAGTCAGCTAACTCACGCAACTTTAATTTTCGATCATTCAAAATGATTTTGTGATTTTTTTTTTATATTTTCTGGTGTTAGCGCCTCATTTGGACGACCACTTATTTGTGCATCATCGGTGACTCGTTTGAAGTTCGCAAACCATCGTTTTATTGTTGTTTCTTATGGAGCGGAGTCCCCATAACACTTTTCAAGCCATTGCTTCGCTTGAACGTAATTTTTTTACTCTTTCCCATCAAAAAGCAGTGTAAAATCAAAACATGAAACTCTCTGTTGATCCATTTTTTTTAATAACAAAAGTAGCGTCACTCTTAGTACAATAACTCACAAACTAATGAAAAGAATATCATGAAATTCTAGCAGCTGTCTCTTTAAGGTTAGGTTAGGTTAGGTTGTAATGGTTGCCCAATAGGGCCCACTTGGACGAAATAGTTTGGTTCGTCCTTTGTGATACCATTGAAGGACAAGGAGGGGGGAGGAAGGGAAGGGATGGGGAGTGGTGAGTGCTTGTGGACTACGAACGGTGACTAGTCCGCGGTTGTGTTAACCTCATTATGCTGCTGATGTAGTTCATCAGATTTTTGTTATCAACGCCTGCTATATCAGCAGGCGCAGAAAAGAAGTGAGAACCAAGGTCTCTTTAAGGTTAGTTCTAACTGAAAAAGAGATGATTGCAATAAAACTAGCGGCTTCTATGTGTTAGATCCGGGACTTTTCAGCCCATGTGTTATCTGAATTCTACATGGTGACACAAATGTGATAACTCTTTCGGAAGATTTCTAATTTTTGCGAATGCCGTCGTACGTCATGCAAATTGGACACCCTAACATGATCTATTTTCTTTATGTTGACGGCTGGATGAAAAGATTTTGCACAAATGGATTATTTTTACAACCGGCTTTTTCAAGGCAGTATTTGACTCAAACAAGAGGTAGCCGCATTTTTGTTTTTTTTTTTGGTTTGTAAATAAATATAAACTTAATGGAAGTGAAATATTTTAAAGCTGTTTGCCATGAATGTAGAAAGCCAAGTTAGCTAATAAAATTGCGGGATGCTAATAAACATTAAGTTTACTCCTCAATTAACCAGTCCAACTACTCGTCTCAGTAACTTTCTAAAATTATGAAAAGCGTCAGAATATGCAACTCAAGGTGACCGGGTGGATGGAATGGCTGCATGTCAATCCTTAAGGCCACGACTGAAAGCATTGATAACCCGAACCTCGTATATTCTAGGGTTTCACTGTTGTACGCAAGTTCGATTGATTGTTGTTATTGTAGCTTCTTACAAAATCCTGTTTAGTGCAGCGAAGCCAACAGTCAACACCGTGAATCTTACCTAATGTTCGGAACGGAAGAGCAATGAGAGAAAGAGGTACTAAAGAATTTTCCAATAAGAGGTGTTATTTTGATAAAAGATCAAACACACACCAAACAGTCACGCGTTGAGAATAGAGAGGCTTTTCAACAATAACTCTTGGATTTTCTGAGCCCCAGATCCGAAAATTTTGCTTGTTGACGAAGCCACCGAGGTAGAAATAGGCTGTAATCCAAGCACTGGACGCGACTATAACAACCTCTAGAGTGGTGCAGCAAAGTAGGAATAACCTCACCAACTTGAGTGAAAACCATAGAGTAACGTTAATTTGGGTCCCGGGACACCGGAACATAGAAGGTAACGAAAAAGCTGATGAACTGGCAAGAGGGGGATCTGCCATGAATAGCGTTCTTGCAGTAACAGTATTCACTCCATTAGGTGCGGTCAATAATGCAATTTCCCTAAAATACCTTCGAATCACAGATTGTAGATGGAGAGACCAGACGAAATGCAAAATCAGCAGAACGTTATGGCCCACCTACAACCTCAAGCAATCGTCGTCATTGATAAACATGAAAAGACGGGACACCTGTAGACTCACGGCAGTCATAACTGGCTTCTGGTCTATCGGACATGGGGAAGCCAGTTATGACTGCCGGAATGGGCATCCCTCACAACACATACTGTCATAGTTGTAAACAACCGGAGAAAAAGGAAACAATCCATTTCCTCTGTGAATGCCCTGCCCTATGGAAGGACAGAATGTTAACCCTGGGTAAACCGCTGTTCGAGAGTCTCGAGCAACTGTCTGGCTTAGACGTCAACAACCTAATTTTATAGTGAATTTTAATAATTTCAATACGTTGTTAAAGCGTGTATCGTTCCATTTTTATTATTTGCGTAGTTTCTACTTGTCAAATATCAGAAAATGACAGCTTTAAAAGTGACATCTACCGAAATACCGGGCTATTCAAAATATCACCTATTATTGGAAAAGCCTTCATATGAATAGTTAGGTATTATATAAGTGGTCATCTGAAGACATTATGTGCAGTAGTTGCACATGACAGGGGCATACTGAGTATCTACTAAGTGAATTGGTACTGGAAGCAGCTGCTGTCTTAACGGCTCCCTGGTAATTACTAAAGACGTTCACATGAGACTCATGTGCCATTAGTTGAGCTATCGGCTCTGCTACTTTTGCTGTCAAACAGATGTTGGGTTGGAAAAGACAGCTTCAGCTTGCGAGCTGTATGACAGTTGAAATTTGAGCTTCGAATAGAGTTACAGTAGCTTCCAGTCAGTCAGACTTCTTAGATGAATCAAGATCGTCTACCAAGTTTAATTCATAATTAAAAGTTTGTTCGGGTTTTAATTCTTTCGATTCTCCAAGGATTCTATTCTAATCTTGTTGGCTAGCTAGATCTCTTAAATATAGTTAAAGGTTTAAAAGATTGTGTTTTATTTTTATTTGCGGTTAATTCAATTGAATAAAAAATTACATAAACTAATTTTTACTTGCCACAGTAGTTTCCTTGTACATGTGTCATGAGTCAAATATGCCCGCTTCCGATATTAATGGCTTTATTTGAACTTAAAATATTAAAAAATTATGTTTTCACTTAGATCTTGTAAAAGTTGGGTCGCAGGCTTAAGCACCATAATGTTGTTCACGTTCTTGCGAAACGACTCTTATTAAATATGGAAATGATGAAGAGCTACAGGTACAGCTAATAAAACAGCAGCTTTTGACAAGTTTTAACTATTTATTTATTAACTTTTTAATTTCACTTATTTTTATATAACGAATAAATAAATGATTCGCTCTACATACATATACACACATTACACACATTCGTTCGAATTCCACATCTTATAAAAGATTTATAAAAATTAGAAAAGCTAGACAAACTTTCATAAAAAGTTCAAACATTTTAATCAGAATTTAAACAAAAAATTTGCTAAGCAGCACATTAAATTTTCGTACAATAAATCGCTAGTTTGAAGTTGCTAGAATATCCCTTTAATGTGTGATAGTTTTTTCCTTGACGGTGTTGGGTATTTTTTCCATTTTTTTTGGCAAAGAAAAAAATGATAAAAAATTAACGAGACTTTTCAGGAACTTGAAATTTGCACTTATTCTTCTTAGCATCACAGTCCTTGGTGAACTATTGCTTCATTCACAACCTTTCGGCACCCGTCTCTTTCTAAGGAGACAAGGTTCTCGAGCTTTCTCTTTCTGGGGCGTCCTCTTCTTCGGTCCCCAACAGGGCGCAATTCAATTGCCTTTCGAGTTGTTCTTTGAAGACCATTAGCTGATTAAAGTCAGTAGTTTTTAGGGGCTTTAGTTCCCAAGTACAACCACAGGTAAGCACAGGGCGGATCAAGGTTTTGTATGTCCCTAACTTTTCGTCACGAGATAATAATTTTGACTTAAGCAGCTTCAAATTAGAGTAATAAGACTTATTTGCTACTAAAACTCCTGCACTTCATTATAAAGGGTTTTCCAATAACAGGGTTTTCATAACATGGAATGGATTGCCCTATCGAGAGATGACTAACGATTTTTTGTGGCCGGAATTGAATGGTATTGATCTGGACAACGTTTATTTTCAATAAGACGGCGCTACGTGCCACACAAGAAACGAAACCATTGATCTTTTACGGAAAAAGTTTTCGGACCGTGTTATCTCTCGAAAAGGTGATCACAATTGGCCATCGAGATCTTGTGATTTAATACCTTGTGACTGCTTTCTTTAGGGCCACGTGAAAGAGAAGGTCTACGCCAACAGCCCAGGGTCGATTCAAGACCTCAAAGGTGGAATTTGTGAGGCTATCGAGGACATAGAGCAGCCACTTTGCAATTCGGTTATGGAAATTTCATGAAAAGGATATTGTCCTGTAAGAGGTGGGGGTCATTTGCCTGATATTATTTTCCACTATTAACGGCATACCTTCCTCTTTATAATGAAATAAACATCCGATCATTTATATTGAAAAATAGCATACTTCTTTGAATATCAAAATAACACTTCTTATTGGAAACCCTTTTACTGAAATTTACTGCGTAACCGATTTTGTTTCTGTTTTTTTTTAATTATAATTTTGATAAAAAAAATTTAATTTTTATGAAAATTTGTTACTACTTTTGTATAAAGTTTGGAATGTGGATTTATATGGGTTTTGTTTGATATAAAAGAAATAAGGAACATTCAAAAAGAAAGCACAGAAAATTAGTTAAGTCAAAATATTGAGGTCCTATAGTTTTTTCGCTGTCGACTTTAATGAAAAGCGACAAAAATAAGAGCTATCCTAATTTTAATACAATCGGAGTATGTGCACATGTATGTGTGTGTTAACTACCCTACTTGGTAGAGGTGTATTAAAAGTAGTCCGACACATTCACACATCCATGGCTGTAGAGCAACGAGTGCGGCGAGGGCTGCGAGGGCTGAGTTACAGCTGGTTTGTTATAGTGTTTCCGCTGCGGCAACTACATACAATATTATTCTGGGTGTTGTAAAATAGCCACGTTGTCAGCAGAGCCTTTCAACAATTTTGTGCAATTTCTGCCCACAGCCAAATTGAAAGTGTTGCAAATTACAAACACTCACGGGAAAAAATAAAATGCAAGGAAGCGGAAGAAAGCAGCAAAAATAAAAGGCAAAATGCACGTAAATTGCAAATTGATTGGCAACAGCGCTGCTTCATTTCAATCCCCTCGAACACTTCCTTCTCATTCGAGCATTTATCGCTCGTTTGATGCATACACTTTTCCGATTACATACTGCATAACTACACACACTATACATACACTGATCTGCTCAGCTGTGCATGCTATGTATATGTGTGCATGTTTGTGTGTTGGCCGAAATACAGAGCAATTGATGCTGGGCAATCAATTAATTTTGCCTTTTCGCTTTGGGCACAAATTTACATGAAAAAGTTGAAATAAAAACCGGTGGAAAAAGGTAGGAAATTAGGGAATGAATTGTGCTGCTGATTGCTCACACGATGGCATTTCACAGCGTTCAAGTGGACAACAACTTCAATAGTGTCGATAAAACAAAGGCAATCAGCGAGTTTTTTGTGATGCAGAAAAATCAATTTGTTCACACCTTCGCGAGAAATCATCAATGGTTAATGCTGAAATGGGAAAGCCACTTTATAAGGCAATGGTTGGAAACTCGTAGGCATGCCGTAGGGATGCGCAGTAAAATGTGCCGACTTGTTTGGTAACTAAAAATTCATTCAGCTCATATATTTCCAGTCAGCTGATGTGGACATATTTCAATTATTAATTTTATAAGAGAGTAATTCTAAATAATACGGCGGCCGACGTAGGCGAATGGGTTGGTGCGTGACTTCCATTCGTAATTCAGAGAGATCGTAGGTTCGCATCTCGCTGAAACATCAAAAAGAAGATCGTACTAGGACAGTCTACCGGGTTTACGCAACGATAGGAAGCTTCAACCTAAACCAAATTAAAGATTGTATAGAATTAACTAAGACAAATTTTAGAATCATCGTAGGAATCTTAGTTGACATTGTAGATTAAGTTATCATCTTACTAATACTTGGAACTTGCTGGTTCTCTAGGGAAGAAGCTGAAATCGCCAAACAAAAGCCGAGCACTGATATACGCAGAACAAACAGCTGAGTACTCTTCCAGAGAAAGAAACAAAACTTAATACGAGGGGTGCCTTTTATTTGGCAGGGTTTGGCAACCCTGGTGTTGCAATCTGGCAACTGACAGCTGTATCGCAAAGTTTGACATTTTTTGGCTTTTACGTACTCAGAACGTTTTGAAATACCAGAGCTATTTGTGTTGTTTACAGTAACTTAAAAGATTCATCTCGGTCCAAAAATGGAATTAAATCGTGAACATTTTCGTGCGATTATTTTTTACAACTTTCGACGTTGATTAACTCAGCAACATTGCAAGGATGAACTTAATTCATTTTTTGGCGATGAAGCTCCATCAAGGACCAGTGTTTATCAATGGTATGGTGAATTCAATCGTGGTCGTAGTTGACTCCAAGACGAATTTCGTGAAGGTCGTCCAAAATCAGTTGTTGTTCCGAAAACCATTGATGCTGTGCGCGAACTGATATTGTAAGATCGTAATGTGACCTATCGTGAGATTGAGACAATCTTAGGCATTAGTGGGGCCAGCATACATTCAATATTGCATAAACATTTGACTGTCAAAAAAATTTGTTCGCGTTGGATCCCACACAATTTGTCAATCGCTCAAATCTCTCGTGTCGATTTGTTGAAGGAAATGCTCAAAAAATACGATCGCGGGGCTTCGAAACACGTCTATGACATCGTGACAGGTGATGAATCATGGATTTACGCGTGTGAGCCCGAAAGTAAACAGCAGTCGACTGTATGGGTGTTTCAAGATGAGCCAAATCCAACAAAAGTTGTTCGCGCACGAAGCACTTCCAAGCAAATGGTCGCCTGTTTTTTCAGAAAAACTGGACATGTCGCAACCGTACCACTAGAACAACGCAGAACAGTAAATTCTGAGTGGTACACAACCATTTGTTTGTCAGTTGTCTTCCGAAAAATTAGGAAAACCAATCGTCAAAAGCGGATCACTCTTCACCAGGACAATGCTAGCTCTCACACATCGGCTCAAACAACTGCATTTTTGAGCACCCAAAACATCGAATTAATGGGTCATCCGCCGTATAGTCCTGACTTGGCACCGAATGACTTCTTTTTATTCCCGTACGTAAAAAACAAACTGAGAGGTCAATGTTTTTCGACACCTGAAGAAGCGGTTGCGGCATTTAGAATTCATGTTTTGGAGGTACCTCATTCAGAGTGGCAAAAGTGCTTCGACAATTGCTTCAAACGCATGCAAAAGTGTATAGATCTTCATGGAGAATATTTTGAAAAACAATAAAGTGATTTCCTGTCACTGAAAATATTTAATTCCCGCTTTACGATATATTGCCTGTTTTTATTCTCAGCTACTAATTCCATAATTGAGCGTTCGTATGTCAAGTGATCCAAGTATTTTGGGCATTGTTGTCCATTTTTCTGAAAATTGGTTTATTTTAAGGCTTGAGTATAAAAAGAAGTGAACATAAAAAGTAAAATAAAATTTTGAAATTCATCCACTACTGAAAATTTGGCATTGAGTTTTTTAATGTAATACTTAGGTTTTTTTAATATTTAAAAACAATTTAGTATTTTTCAGAACCTATTTTGTAACAAAAAACTTACTTTTTTCCACAAAAAAAAAAAAAATAAAATAAAAAAATTTGTTTCTAAATGTTTAGGATAAAATGTACCTTAAAAAATTTGTTTGTGGGAAAATGTAAATTTTTTATTAAAAAATGGGTTCTGGAAAATAGTAAATTGTTTTTTTTTTTTTTTGAAATTTGTTGGGAAATTTTTGTTTTTATATTTTAGCATTGATTTTTGACTGGTTCGCAGTACGTATTTGAAAAAAACTCTAAGTTTTTGAAAATCCGACTATTAGACATTCAGGAATTCCAAAGTCTCTGTTATTGATGACAAAAATTAGAAAAAACTGAACAGGGTATTCCAAGAATTAAAAAAAAATTTAATAAAATCATGTATCAAAATTTGTATCTTCTTTAATATTCTCATTTTTGTAAATATTTGCGTTTTTTAGGATAATATTTACGTACTTTATTAATTAACTTTTGTTTTGTTTAAAATTTTTACGAACACTTCTTTTGTCATGTGTGAATATAACTAAAAAATATACGGGGTTCCCACTATGAAACTTTCAGAAATTACTGAGTCTCAGCTTTTGATGCAAAAGAAGAAAAAGAAAAATATACTAGGAAGGGCGTTCCAAAAATGACAAAACATTTCTTTATAAAATCATAATTAGAAATTCTTGTCTTATTTAATTTCTCCGTTTTTGTTAATTTTATTTTAAGGTATACAGTTTAAGTTTCTAAAAAAACCTTGTTTTTATTTCAC
>JAYXIM010006714.1:0-11279 GCA_037575425.1 Anastrepha fraterculus | reverse complement strand
TTCATAGCATATTCCAGGTGAGTGTTGAAGTTTAAACGATTGTCAAACATCACTCTTAGGTAATTCATAGCGGGGTTTGAACTAATAGTTACACTCCGAACATTTACTTTTATAGTTGCTACTATCTTTCTGCTGCTTATTACGACCACATCGGGTTTATGCTCAGTTAATTCCAGTTTCATAGACCTTAGCCAAGCCTTGATCCTGCTTAGTGATTCGCTAGCGATCCTATCAATTTCGTGGATATGTTATGCCACCATTACCACCGCGATGTCATCCGTGAATCCAATGACTTTAGTACTAGGCGGTACATCCAGTCTTAGAACCGCGTAATACATAAAGTTCCATAGCAGTGAACACAAAACTGATCCATGAGCAACCTCTGCTGACACGATATACTCCTCAATGTCTTTGTCACTTGTAAGCTTGAAATACATCGCAATTTTTCTGATAATATAAATAGGCGACCCTAGTTTTGCTAGGGTTTCTAGTATACGTTGCCAGCTAACTATGTTAAAAGCGTTTCTAACGTCCATAGTTACCACGGCGCAGTATTCTTCCCACCGCGCCATCCTTTCAATGGCTTCTGTTGCTAAATCTACCACGCATTTGATAGCATCCACTGTTGAGTGGGACCTTAAGTCAAGCGCGTAGGCATCGATACCTTAGTGATTTCGATGGCTGTATCCTTACCAATGTGGTTATTATAAACAGTCAATGCCTGAGCCCATATATTGAAAAATGCAGCGTAACTGTAAGGTGAGATATCACAAATGAAAGGAGTATCGATTCAGTTACATTTTAATAAAAAGTTTCACCCAAAAATATACTTTCTAATATTTTCTAAGATTTCCACATTCTTTTAAAAAGCCAACAAAATTTGTGTTCTCCGCAATATTAAAAATTCAGAGCCATTAGGTAACGATTCATTTAAGTACTTGTTAGACTGCAGAGAAAATTTCGTGGAAGGACGCACGCTTGCAGCTGCTTCAGTAGGAGGGAGCAGTAGATGTATTCTCTGCCACACAGCCATCTCCTTTTACCATGAACTACCAACACTGGTATGGTTCAACTGCAAACTGCAAGATATCAAACACAGCGCGTACATACAAAATTATACAAACATTTTTAAATGGAAACCCACCTTAGGTTAAAAGGATAATATGATTTCTTATTAGAGTAACTACCTCAGCGCCTCAACACGTTTAGAAACCATCATTGCAAAAGTGTTGCCATTTCCACCAACTGCGCTGTCCAACGATGTCCTAACTCTTTCCACACTACGACGTTCGACGACCACTGTCTTGTCTGTTGTATTCTATGTAGATTCTTAAGTGCGGCTACTACGAGAGCTTCTATGTATTAACTATGAGGGCATTCTACGTATAAGTGTGTCTTGTCCAGCTCTTGCAGCTCTTCTCTCTGTGGCTCATCAGCCGTTTTGTTGGCTGGTTGGTTAGCAAATTTCATTATGTCAATTACTTTGCAACAAAGTACCTCAGCTAATTGACTTTGCTCTTGCGTTGGTGATAGAAGCGTCTCTTACTTTACCTGGTACACACAGACGTCCAGTACTTCAATGTTCCTTAATTTTATCCCGTTATTACAAGCATGTGGCATGCAAGTGTATGTGGCGTGTATGCATTTCTGAGTTGCCTCGCCGTTGAGCGTCTGCCAGACTTCGCTATCGAGCAGCGGCGTCTAATATTTAAATATTTAATGTCATTTGCCTTTATGTGTGGCAATATTTGTTACTTGGAATACGATCTGGGTCATAAGAGAATTAAAAGTATCTGAAGTCTAGAGAAAGTAACCATTTTGTATGCATATGTATGTGTAAACGTATATGGCGGTATTAAAAGGTTTCCGAGCATGTGCTTTATATCGAAGAAAATGTTCAGCATAGTATGAAAAAAAATTATTAAAAATAAACGCAATTTTTGAGCGACTTCAAACTTACACTTTGATCCTAAAATTCAAGGAAGTATAAAACTATGAGGCCAGACTTTTTCAAAATATTCTAATTAAGAAGTTGAAAATGTTGATGAAAATATTTTGAAATTTGTTAAATTAAAGGAAAGGTTTAAAACTTCAATTTTCGAGGTTTTTATTATAAAATAAAATATATCTGTGTAAAACATTTACGAAAAACTGTATATATACAGTGTCAGATATAAGGAACCGCGATTATTCATGAAATATAAAAGATATATATGTACAAAACTACGAGTCGCAATTACTCAATTAGCTGTGTAATCTTCATCGTTGTCGAGTATAGCCTGACATCTTTTTTATGCTTTGAACCAACTTTTCTGCGTAGCTCGTCGACAAACAGAACTAGATTTTGCAAACTTGACGCATGAGTTGCTTTAAATCATGGACTGGCCTTCCGGCAAAATGCGTTTTCATAGGTCACCTCACATTTTCAATGGGGTTGGCGTCTGGAGACTTTGCAGGCCAGTCCAATAATGCGACTCCCTTTTCTTGTTTTGTTGTTTCTCAATGTGTTTTTCTGAGAGCAGTGCTTTTGATGATGTGGGACAGTAGGATATGTTCGCCCCTTCAGTCGACGTTCGATGGTGTTGATGCTCACATCTATTCCCTTTTTAGCAAGAATTGTGCATGCTTGGCGTAGTCGCAAAGAAGGGTCCCACTTGAAAAGTTGGACGATCACTTTATTTTGCTTTTTTATCGTTACTCGCTTCAAACGGCGCTCGGAAAAGTCATCAACATTTTTGTACACCTTATACCGCTGATTCCACATCACAACAAACTTTTTTGATTTTTTAATTAGTTTTGAAGCCGCGGCGTAAGATAATTTCGGCCTATTCGATTGCGTGAATAAAAACACCGCCTCAAAACGCTTCGCGTACCTCTCCCTCATTTTTTTGGGTTGCGTTTAGGGAAAAGTTTCGATCGACACTAACCTGAGTTAGCACTGGCGTCGTAGCCCTTGAGTGGGACTAGTATGCAGCAAAAAGCAGAACGAAATACAAAAAAAACCGTTCATTTCTTCTGACACATACTGATATACATATATATATATACTAGCTGACCCGACGAACTTTGTTCCGCCCTAGAGGCAATAAAAAGGAGGTTTTTGATTTTATTAAGTTTATTTGTTTATTAATCAAGTATTTCAACGAAGCTTTAATAGATTGTACTCTTCAGTTAAGCACCTTGTGATACACGACATTTTTTGTTTCATTATCAGGTGCAAGAACAAACAACGCAGATGGTTGTCCGACCCGTGAACATGCCACATATAATTGACCATGTGAGAAACATCGATTTTCTAGATTCAGACCACAAACTTTCAAGGATTGGCTTTGTGATTTGTTAATGGTCATGGCGAATGCAAGACGGATCGGAAATTGAAGTATTTTAAACTCAAACGGAAGATCGGTTGGGATCCTCGGAATGAGAAATTCTTCACCTTCGAATTTTCCTTTGAGTATCGTCGCGTAAATGACATTGTTCATCAATTGATTTACCACCAAACGCGTACCGTTGCAAAGTTTTGGTGGGCTTATGTCTAAGCATGATTACTGCGGAGCCAACTTTTAGGCGTAAATTGTGCGGTGGAAAGCCAGGCACATACAAGGAGTTTAAAAATTCAATTGGATAGTTGGTGGCTTCATCATCATTTGTTACACAGTCAATGGGTTTGAAGGAATGCATTGTTCCAATGATATCATTTTGAATTATGTAGTCATCTACATCTGTATTCTGAGCCGCTAAAATTGCTCGCTCACTCAACCATTTTTGTAGTTATTAATGATGTTTGGGAATACTTTATTGATAAGTTCGTCTTTCGATGAGACAAAGTTACAGAAATTCTGAGGAAAAGAAACCAATCCGCTCGATTCGTCGACAGGTACTCGACCATTACCGAGAGTCAGTAATTGCTCAGAGAAATCTTCAGTAGATGTATCATTAAGTAATGCAACTCTCATGTTTGTTGTCAGCTAAAGTTTCTTCACATAGCGCCATAGATTCGATGATTTGATCTTGGAATTACTGGCAGTGTTTGGCGGAAGTCGCCAGACAGTAAAATCATTGCGCCTCCAAAACATCTCAAGTCATTGCGTATATCTTTCAATGTTCGGTTAAGAGCTTCTAATGCACGTTTATGCGCCATTGTTCATTCGTCCCAGATAATGATTTTCGATGCTGATAAAACTTTGGCCATTGCTAAGTTTTTGAAATATTACATTTTTTGAAGATTTAACGGCAATTTTAATGCTGAATGAGTCGTACGGCATCCTTTGAACAATGTGGCTGCTATTCCAGAATAAGCAACTGCAAGCGCAATGTTGGATTTCGCACGAACAGAGGCTTAAATTACTGACATGAGGAATGTCTTACCATTTCCACCAGGGGCATCAAGGAAATATAAACCACCATTTCCATCAGCAATTGCCTTCATTAATGTATCATAAACTTCTTTTTGTTGGCGATTCAATAGTGGTCCATTCGTTTGAACTACTAAATCTACTTGATCATCTCTGTTATTCGCTCGACGATTTCGCATTGCCAACCGAGCCGTTTCACGGGCTGCCTCGCTTTGCTCTTGTGATTGAGAAACACGAAGTCGAGCCATACTAACGCGACGCTCTTCACGGACAATTCCTTGTGCTTCTTCAGTTGTTTCATTCGCAATGTTTCGTATCCGTCTTGCATTACGGCTTTGTCGGGAAAGATTCGATCGTCTTGGTCGCGGCATTGATAATGATGATTCAAAGAGAATACAAATTACTGTGACTATATATTTCTGGCAAAATTTAAATTATCAAATTTTTTACTTAACCATAGACAAAATTACGTTTAGATGTGATTTGCGTTTTGTTATTCCATATCAGATGCCTTTTTGTTATACCACATTTTATAGCGACTTCACGGAAACGCGTTCGAATGGGATAAAAAGTATACTATGTCCGTCTTCTGGTTCTAAGCTACCTCTCCACCAATTTCCAGCCAAATCGGTTCAGTAGTTCTCGTGTTATAAATAATGTAACTAACATGACTTTCTTTTATATATATATATGTAATTGCCGCTTACACCCTTTTTCGGAACTTGGTCGAACTCCTCCTCCTATTTGTGGCGTGCGTATCCCTTGTTTTCTACAAATGGAGAGACCAACCTCATTTTACTCTTCGCTTTCATAGCTTCACAGTCTGTGGTGGACCATAGCTACATTTTTCCAATTGTGAACGTTCATCACTTTCAAGTCTACTTCGACGGCATCCATCCCTTTTTAAGTCGGTCTCTTTTCTTCCTCCTATTGGGCGGATGTTTACGGATGCCCGAATTATGGCATCCGCACTTGCAGGTACACTTTAGCGTACACAACTAAAACCTCTTTAAAAAACTAAATCTGATTTTTCCCGAGTTGGGCATTTAATTTTTTTTTTTTCAAACAAAACTCTCTTTTTAAGCACAAACAAATCATTGAAAAACATACTGAAATAAGAACGAGCTGCCAAAGAATCTCAACATTTCATTAGACTCGCAGTTCCATTCGAGTTTTGTGTTGTTGTTTGCCAAGCCGCAAATTGTTAAATCACCAATTTCAATGCAAATCTAATTTGCCAAAAACCAACCAAACTGTGAATTGTTGCACTGAGCTGTCACCAAATGTTTGCCACACAAAGCGCATAGTGTGCAACCGCCAAACAACGTTGGCAAAAACAGTAACTAACATAAATACATACAAAATAAAGCGAAGTGAGGATGCATTCAACACTAGAGGAATCGGAAATGGATAGATTCGAAAAAATTCACTACAATGCACCGTTACCGATACTGCCACACTCTGCTGCAGCAAACCATGCCACCAACAACATTTGGCCAATCGCCGTTGCATATGCGTATGTATGTATGTAGGTATGTATGTATGTGTATATGAATATATTCATACTGATGGAATTTTTGTCGCAACTCATTTGTCGGCAGAATTCAGAAGTGAAAGAATGGCGCGAGGCGAGTATGAAGGCCGCGCGGGTTAGGCTGTGTGTGGGTGCTGCATTTTAGCGGCGAAAACTGTCAGCACGCATTTAAGTAAACGTCGACACGCCACTTCCTACGTTAGTTGGACGTTTTGTTGCCATATTGCCTGCCACATGCGCTCGCTATCACAAACTAATGCATTTGGTTTTGTTGCAACAGCAGCAGCAGCAGTTAGTTTTTGTTTAGCCATGCACAGGTATTACAACAAGCACACGCCACGCGCCAGTTACAACTACTCACACCTCCAAGTGTGCCAGTGTATGTGTGCATACTAGCACTCCACCAGAACTCCCGCACCAGTCTCTGATATATCAGCAACGGCGGAGGTGCAAAAATGATTGCTGACAATGCGCCTCACTACGTTGCCGTGGTATGTAACCGCTTACAACAAAAACAACATATCGTGTCGTGCCACAGTTATGTTCACAATTTCAAAACTGCCATCGAGCGAAAATTTTCATGTGGAAAGAACCATTGTGGCACCGCTGATGAGTTGAGCTGCAAGCGCGCACCTACACAAATCGTGATAAAGGTGTGTGGTACACGTGCGGAGAGCGCCGGTTGGACGGTGCATTTATTTACGCCGCAGTGCACGGCACAGCGAAGGGATGTCCAGTTGTCCGAAACGGAAATGACCAAATGAAAATGGTAATGGTAATAGAGACGGAAATTGTGTGGTAATTTTTGTTTAATTACTGGATGAAAATTCAACGTTGCGGAAAAAGTACGGAAATGGGCGCATACGAGTATAAGAAACCGCTTAGCTTTTGTAATATGATTAAGAATGCAAGGATGCTATCGCCACTTAATCTAAAAGGACAGCAGAAACCTCATAATTCCAATTGAAAATAGTGTTCGTATTTTTCCCCTCTTTTTTTGGTATTTTTAGTATTTGTAGTGCATTCGCAATGATTTTGCCACCAAGTTTGCACTTTTTATAAATCTTTCGAAACAAACAAAAAAGGCAAAGAGAAATCGGAAATTTAATTGCTTAGTTGCATTATTTTATGAGTTCTCTCAAAGATAATATTTCATTCTTAGTTGCTTTTTATTTCATTGTATTATTGAGCAATTCCATGTCAAGTGAACCAAGTATTTTTTCCGAAAATTGGTTTATTTGTAGGCTTGAGTATTAAAGGGTGATCAGATCGGAGATACTTTTTACAATAGGATTCTTGTCACAGATCACGCGTGACTGCTGTCAAACTAAATACATAATTTTTTTCAGTATTCATTGGCATTTCATCATGGAAATACTTACGCCTCAACAACGTTTACAAATCGTACAACTGTACTACGAAAACCGACGCTCTGTGAAGAGCGTTCATCGCGCGCTCAGGCCAACTTGTGGTGTACATAATTGTCCTAACGCACGCGCTATTCGCCAAACCATTGGCAAAATTGAGACTTATTTTACATTATTGCTAGTTCAAGCTAGTCCAAGATTTGAAGCCGACCGATCTTCCAAAGCGTCATAGTTTCAGTCACTGGGCTTTTGAAAAACTCGTCGAAGATCCACATTTTGAGACCCGAATTTTGTTCAACTATGAGAACCATTTTTGCCTTAATGGCAAAGCAATTCAAGAACAGCTATTATATATATATAATTGCCGCGTACACCCTTTTTGCGTGTTTGGCCGAGCTCCTCCTCCTATTTGTGGCGTGCGTCTTGATGTTGTTCCTCAACTGGAGGGACCTAAAGTTTCAAACCGATTCCGAACGGACGATATTTTTTACGAGGAGCTTTTTCATGGCAGAAATACACTCGGAGGTTTGCCATTGCCTGCCGAGAGGCGGCCGCTTTTAGATAAAAAATTGTTTCTTCATTTCGGTGTTTCACCGAGATTCGAACCTACGTTCTCTTAACCTCCAAATGGTAGTCGCGCACCAACCCATACGGCGGCAGCTATTGCATGCATAAAAAATAGCCATTTGGTGCGGCTTATGGGCTAGAGAAATTATCGGCCTATATTTCTTCAAAGACGAGGTTGGCAACAATGTAACAGTGAAGGCCGAACGCTATCGCGCTGTGATAAGCGACTTTTTGATGCCGAAAGTTAAGGTCCGTGACCTCCAAAACATTAGGAACCAACAAAACGGCGCTATTTCCCATACAAACCGTGAAGCAATGAATTTACTGCGTCGTCATTTCGGTGAGCAATTTATCTCTCGTCTCGGACCAGCGGATTAGCCACCAAGCTCGTGTGATACCACACCTTTGTACTTTTATTTGAGGTGGTATTTAAAGGCTAAATGTTTTGTGGATAAGCTAGCTTCGGTTGAGATATGGAAGCCTACATTACTAAAGTTATTCACGAGGTACCAACCGAAGTCCTCCAGTGAGTCATTCAAAATTGGTCAAAAATAAGTGTCATGAATGGTTCTACAGTGTAGAATCTACACCAAGGTAATAAAGATTGGTCAATCGATTGGAATTTTCATTGTGTTATTTAAATTTAAAATCCGATACCTTTAAATTATTAGAAAGAAACTAAAAAAATTTTCTCAAAAATACTTTTATGTTATTTTGGAACTTTTCAAAATATTTAAATGATTTTTTCGTGTAGAGTACTTATTGTGATTTTTAGTTTGTTATCCCTACAATTCAAATTTGGCTGAAATTTGGGCACACACCCGCGAATACCTGTTTAAGTATTAAGAGACATTTATGGCTGATTAATAGAGGTGCTGCCTGAGTGACACATCTCAGGCACAATTAGCCCAAAAGGTGTTATCTGCCTACGAGTATCTCCTCTATTTTCTTTCCTGCAATTTCTACCAAGTTGTTCATTCACCCAGAATTTACCCAGCTTTCCCAGACTTGGGCACTCACACAGATAGGGAAAGATTGTCTCCCTAGAACCTTCTTGATTGCAGCTTCTACAGCTATTGTTGTGCGGCCACCCCATCTTCCTAGCATAGACTGCAATAGGCCAATGGCCGGTTATTGTACGACTAGCGCGCTTTGTTAAACTCGACTAAAATCGCGTAAGCGGTTATCGCGCCAATTAAGAAGAAGAGGAAGAATTCTGAATTCTGTTCTTGGCTTTCTTTACAGCTCGTCAGTTCTGGACTTGTTAGGACATTTGTGTACATGAAATGTCGTAGCTCCTCTACATTTTTTTAACCACCTCATTCCAAAATATATATATACGAATGTATGTGTCAAATTACTTAGCCGGCAAATTCGCGAACGATTGGGCCACCTCTACAAACATTAAATAATCAATCCTCTTGGAACTTAACTAATTTTTCCATCTGACTCTCCTTGCAAAGGCATCTTTGTGCGACTTAGGATTAGACACTCAATTCACACACATTTACGGAATGGAGTCTCGAACCCGCTATGCTCATACTGCAATAGGTGTAGATTTGCCAGCGCAATATCTCCTGAACGAATGCCCCGAAGCCAGATTCGAACAACAGTTTTGGCAGCAGCAAACCTTTTAACCATCCAAAATCAGCAAACTCAGTTAGTATTACCGCCTTTCTAAAATTTAAAATCTTAGCTAAACTAAATATATAAATTTATTGCCACCTTTCATCCGACATATCGCCAAGTTTTATATACTTAATGCAAATTATCTCTAAAACAGCATTATGAGTATAAATTTCGAGCAGAAGGTCTTAGTAACCGCTCTTGTTAAATTTTAGTGTATTGGTTATTTATAATTTCTAATCTTACGAATAAATGCAGCTCCTGGCAATGCTCATTTGTCCCTGCCTCTAGTAAAACTATGACAGAAGCACTTGACTTTGATGAATACGGCTTTTAAGTTTTCTGTAGAAATGTACATACAAAAATACATACATATGTACTCGTATGTAAGAATTACTTTTTGCCCGTTTACTTATTCCTTTAGTGCTAACTAAATATGTTATTCTTGGAGAGGACAATATTTTTACAGCTTTTGTCGAAAACTCTTCCCTCAATGCGATTGAAATTGTTTTAAACTACATCGACAAAGTAATAAACTCAATAAATTTTGAAATTGTTCTGAGTTCGAACAAAAAATGTTCACCCGTAAGATTACACAAAAAAAAACCAACTAGATAAAATGCCAAAAACACACGCATTCGACTCTCTGCATTCATTCGTCTGTCCGAAAATGCATCTAGCAAAGAACAAAGTGAATGAGGCGAAGAAAAAATCAATTGGCAGAGCAGAAAACTTTGGCTCAACGAGTGAGAATGGCCAACTCCCTGTTGGGCGAGTTGATCAGGAAGGGTTCGAATGACAAAGTCGTTTACAAGGATTTGTAAGTGGACTTTGAAGGAATGGCGAGCAGTTTACACTGCCAACAAAAAAATTTAAATTAAAATAAAAAAATTGAAAAACAGAAAACTTGATTGTGAAAGCAAAGAGTAGAAGAAACGACTACATCGTTTTTGGTACGACCGATTGAGCCAACAAACATCATGGCCAAATTCAATTGAAAATTGTTCAATCGCGTTGTATTTTCAATAAATATTTATACAAGTAAATGTACGAAACAACAACAAATCCAATATAAACACATAAATACCAAAAAACGAAATATATGAGACGTAGTACTTTTATTTATTGGTGTGTGTGCAGCACTGCAACGCAAACGGATTGAGTGAAATTGTTTGAACGGAACGGAAGTTGTTTTGCTAGGGCACCAACAACGATGCGAACGACTACTGCCACTGATTTGTCAAACATACACAAAGAAACATATGCACTGGCTGTGCGTACATGTAAAAAGGCATATGCATGCACACTCACACGTATATAGATGTGTGTGTGCACTTAAGAGCGTCATTCGGTAGAGAAATTCGAAATAACATTTGTTTCATAGCATAATGCGCAATTTTTATTTGCCTTTTTTTTTGTTGCATAGAATTTTTATTTTATCTTCGGACCGAAGCTGTGAGGGAACCTAGCAAAAGGAACAGAAGGAGCCGAGATGCTTGAATGCGACGGCTCAAACGAAAATTGCGAAAACTTCTGCGTTGCACTCTAATTTCCTATTAGAATTCAATTTTCAACTGATTCGAACCGAAACACCCACACACATGCATACAAATGCACGTGTATATAAAATTGGAAATAAAAGACGAGACAAGAGGGTTGTGCTCAGCTGAAAAGTACCAAATTCGTAACTGCAAGCCAGAAGGAGGGCGAGCACAAGAAAACGTAATCGGCTAGTCAAGTTTGAATGGACAAGTCTATTGCAAGAGACAGTAAAAGCAGCAGTGACAGCATGAAAATCACCACACGAAAATATAAATACAAAACAAGAAA
>JAYXIM010006712.1:0-23128 GCA_037575425.1 Anastrepha fraterculus | reverse complement strand
CTTATCCTGAGAACTTCTTCTCGAAAAATACTTTTCCGATTCCCCAGGCGAAATACTTGAAAGTTTCGAAGTCTTTTGAATATGCACCGGCGCCGACGCCGCAATTGATCTCAAATCCGTCAGAGTAAAGTGCAGTTGTATTCTCTTTGACTTCTTCTTCTTCTTAATTGGCGCGACTCTTCCTCGTGCTAACCGGCGCCAATTGGACACACCAAGTGATGACATGTCCGTCTCCACCTGATCTTTCCAACACAGAGAAGGCCTTCCTCTTCCTCTACTACCACCAGCTGGTACCGCATCGAATACTTTCAGAGCCGGAGCGTTTGCATCCATTCGGACGACATGACCCAGCCAACGTAGCCGCTGGATCTTTATTCGCTGCGCTATGTCTATGTCGTCATAAAGCTCATACAGCTCATCGTTCCATCGTCTGCGATATTCGCTGTTGCCAACGTGCAAAGGTCCAAAAATCTTACGCAGAATCTTTCTCTCAAACACTCCAAGCGTCGCTTCATCGGATGTTGTCATCGTCCACGCTTCTGCGCCATTCGTAAGGACGGGCATGATGAGAGCCTTGTAGAGTGTTAGTTTTGTTCGTCGAGAGAGGAATTTATTACTCAATTGCCTGGACTAGTAGTAGTAACAATTATTGGCAGCAGAGATTCTACGTTGGATTTCAAGGCTGACATTGTTATCGGTGTTAATGCTGGTTCCTAAATAAACGAAGTCTTTTACAGCCTCGAAATTATAACTGTCTACAGTGACGTGGGTGCCGATACGCGAGCGCGCCGACTGTTTGTTTGAAGACAGGAGATACATCGTTTTGTCCTCGTTCACCACCAGACTCATTCGCTTTGCCTCCTTATCCAGTTTGGAGAAGACAAAACTTCAGGCATCGGGGCATACAAGTAACTCATTTCCGGACTATCGAATGCAGCTTTGAAATCGACGAAGAAATTGTGTGTGTTGATTCTCCTTTCATGGGTATTTTCCAAGATTTGGCGTATTTTGAATATTAGGTCGATGGTAGACTTTCCAGGACTAAAGCTACACTCATAAGGTCCAATCAGTTGGTTGACGGTGGGCTTCAGCCTTTCACACAATACGCTCGCTAGAACCATATAGGCTATATTTAGACGACTAATCCCGCTGTAATTGGCACAGATTGCGGGATCGCCCTTCTTAAGGGCACTTAAATTCCAATCGGCAGACATGCTTTAATCCGACCATATTTTGTATAGAAGCTGATGCATGCACCTTGCCAGCTTCTCGCCACCATGTTTGAATAGCTCAGCCGGCAGTCCGTCGGCGCCCGCGGCGTTGTTGTTCTTTAGCCGCGTTATTGCTATTCTCACCTCGTCATGGTCGGGTAACGGAACTACAATTCCGTCGTCATCGATTGGGGTATCGGGATCTTCACATTCTCTATGACATGCGCAGCTGTCACTGTTTAACAGGTTCGAGAAGTGTTCCCTCCATAATTTAAGATTGCTCTGTACGTCAGTCACCAGATCGCCGTCTTTGTTCTTACAGGAAAACGCCCCGGTCTTAAAACCTTCTGTAAGCCGCCGAACTTTCTGGTAGAATTTTAGGGCGTTGTTCCTGTTGCCCAGCATCTCAAGCTCCTCGCACTCACGTATTTCGGCCGCTCGTTTAGGTGGCAGGTCCCAAATCCAGCGCACAACCAGCTATCCTGGAAAGTTTCGCCTTCTCACTTTAGCTCACTCCCGAACGGGTGTTCGGAAGCTACCCAGAGGATACTTGGGCTTATCCTAGGAGTTGTGAGCTGCTTGAACTGCTGCGCTATTCGTTGCTGTTAGCCGTGGGCTAAATCCTTAATTTTATTTTAAATAATTTGACGAAAGTCTTAAAATGTAATCAAATTTATAATTCTAATGGAAAAACAGTACCTACTTTTTTCATACGCACAGTGATGCACTCTAATGTACATATGTATGCTGTGTTTCTTTTTTTTTTTCAAATGCATACTCGAAAGTATATCAAAATTTTGCTTGACAATTCAGCTTAATTTTATTTACTGTATTTCGTTTGAGTTTGTGTTCCGGTGCACTGACAACGTTCACATATCACTGCAAATCACATTACAAACTACAAACGACTTGTATGCGCGTACGTTTAAGCATTGGGAGGTTATTATATTAAAACAGACAACAAGACAAATAACTAAAAAACAGCAGCCTTTAAATCTCTTTTGGTAATTTTCTTCATCTTCTTGTTGTGTGTACAATAATTCAATTCAATTGCCTTCGATTTGCTATGCCGAACAAGTTTACCATACACATATACACACACGCGCGTACATGCTTGTTCATGCATGTGCATAGATTTGATTCACCTGTGTTATTATCGCTGCTAGCAATGTTAGAGCTTTGTGTAGTTGCGTATTCGGTTCCACGTGGCGTATGAGTGACCTTAACTCAATTACGCTCGTTGGAGCGAGCGCAGGTGATTTAAAATTAGACATTTTTCTGCTCAATTGCAAAATTATCTTTATTGAGTAAAATTAAACGAGCCTTTGTAAATATTGGGCTTAATTAGTTTAACAATGGGCAGGCAAGTGAGTTATTGATGATTTGATATTTACTATGATGAAGAACTAATTTTCTACATCTCAGATCATAAATTATAAACAAATGTAGCCGATTTCACAAAATTTTATGAAAAATTAAAACCAAAATACTAGGCAAAACGTAATCACAATGCGATGTATGCAGTTTCCAGTGCTTTTTTTAATGAAAGAGATGGACAGAAGCTTGTAAAATAAGCTTCACAAACTCTTCAAAATATCGTGTACTGAATTTTAAGAGCGAAAATTTTGTACATGGAAACCGAAAATACACCTCATCCCTTCGCACACAGGAGAGATTCTATACGGCGTGAATGGTTATTGTTGTGGAACACTTTTTCGGTACGTTAATGATAAATGGTAAACTAAACTACCTTTTTATTCTAGCAGCGGGACATAGCTACAGTCATACTGATTAATAGTTTTCTTGGTTTTTATGTTTCAGGTAAATAGAAGAGCCAAAACGGTCCAGGTCGAATTTTTCGGGAGGGTCAACTTCAGCGCCATTTTTTTAATTATTAAAATTAAAAAGGAAAAATTTCATTTTTGTATGTAAAAGAAGTTAAATAAAAAGCCTAACAAACTTATTTTTTCATTTTTTTATTGTATAAAAAATTCTAGAAAATACCCTACATTTTCGAGCTCTAGCCCACCGGGACACCTTAAGCTCCTCCTCCTATTTGTGGCGTTCGTCTTGATGTGGCTTATCTTCAGTTATCGAATAAATCTTTCACCTTTTACTAAAGATTTCCGTGGAGAGGAGCACTCTAATGGGCTATTCAATAAATAAGTAAATTGAAGGATAAATCAGGTCTCAGAAGCTACTAGGCATATACGAAAATGCTGCAGCCCATTATTTAATGCAAAACTTAACAAAATACAACAATTACTAATTGCAACGTAAAACGAAAGTCATCGTTAATGTTTTCTCATTGTTGGTTGCCCTTATTGTTGCGGCAAATTTTTAGTTTGTGTCAAATCAGTAATTCCACTTGATCCGATTGCTCATCAAAGTGCTATTGCAATTACCTCCATGGTTGACCATGTGGAAAACATGCCATTGCTGGGCATTCGAGTGAAAGAATACCGATTTCGGTGTGATAAGGTGATAAGTAGTAGAGTAAAATACTAACGAATTATAAAACGTGACAATGCGCCATTGAGTGACATCAATTATCGCAATTGGTGGGAAGCAAACAGTTGCAAACTTAACAATGAATGCAACAAATGTATGCACGCCATTAATTGTTACACAGAATGTCTGTCAATGCAGCTGCTGAAGCATCGATTTCAATTGATTATTTTGTATTCGTTTGCATTAGAAAACTGCGAAACTGGGCGCTGCATTAGCGATCCATTCTCATTGTCATACATCATTTCGCATTGCTGCCACTGCCGCAGGAGCTTTTCCAATTCACCGAAAATTTGATGCAGCACAAACACTGTGATTTGTCACTCTAATGAGTTGTTGCGTTCGCCACTCATGGCATACATTTAGATGAGCATTTGTGCGCTGCAGGCATTTTCGAAATTAATACCTGGCTGTAAATTTTCGAATTTCCAAGCAAATGTCGATATGCCAGGTGTTTGTGATATGCTCACTCGACCGGCAGCAAAATAGCACCAGATTTTTAAAGTGCATAATTATTCAATAAATGCAAATGTTATATACGCGCAACTTTATGTTCGACACTTATTTTTGCATGCAGGCAGAAATTGAAATGAATTTTATTGTTGGACATTTTTTTAAATCAGTTGAGAAGGTGCCTGCGTTAGCGCAGAGTATCTAACTTAATACGGGATAAAAGGCACAATAATTTCACGCAAACTTGATGAGAACTTGACACAAAGATCCCAAAGATTCGGCAAGATGACGCACCATGCCTAGGAGAACATAAATAGTCGAGTTTTGGTAAAGTTAACTGGCTGCCTCAGAACTGCCATTTGAATTTTTTGAAGAAGAAAATCAGAAGCCCCAATCTCAAACTCTATGAGTATTATAGACAAACTCCAAATGTTTTTTTTGCATCTTAAAGCTGAAAGAAGTTTTTTTACACCTAAAATTTCCCAAACTCAATTGAGAAGCTGCATCTGTACAGTTTTTCGCGTGCGCGAACTGACACTAACTGAGGGCCATTCGGGTTATGCATTGGTTAATTTAGATGACAATTGGGCCGACAACTTTCGTCTATTGCGGCTGCTTTGCGAAGGAGATGAAATCATTAAGTCATGTGTGGCAACTTTCGTCTATATTAGATAATGAAAGGTGGCACAAAATTAATCACTCTCTTGGAAAAAATCAAAAATCAAATAAAAAAATAAGTATATTTGCAAACATTTTAACCAAAAACTGTTCTATCATATGGGGTAATCTTTTGGAAAAAATATTTTTAAAACCAATTTTATTTATAAAAACTCACCTTTTTGAGGTGCATTCAAAGCTCACGTAAACTTTAATATTTTTTTCAAAATATTTTAACTTAATACATATTAAATGTTATAATTCCGATGGAAAAATAGTACTGTTTGCTTTTTTTTTTATATGAAGAGTGATGCGCGCTGATATGAGTACATATTTTTCAGTATAGCTCATTTCATTTTGCATCAATGCCAAGAAAAATGTCATCATCTACAACTTGTTTTGGTGAAGTACCCGAATGTGCATATACAAAAATGTAAAAAATCGCAACAGAAATATTCCATCCTAATGTAAGTACATATTTTTTGGTGAGGTACCCGAATGTGCATATACAAAACTAGGAAAAAATTACAAACAAAAAAAAATTAAGGTAAAATTTTTCAAGAAATATACAACTTTTTAACATGACATTTCGGATACTTCTCAATTAAAAGGGAAAAAATTCCCATCATATTTAACATTAATAGTTTAAAATGTCTTACCAAAAAATGGCTTTTAAAACTTTTTCATATGCCCGAGCTTTTTATTTAGCTCAATGTGATTATAATTTCTCAAAACGCCTTGGACAAAATTTGGCCATCAGAAAAGTGTTGGCCTTTATGGGCCGAATCATTTCTGTAAAGGAATTTCTTGCCTCCCAGAAATGGCCTAGTGTTAACTTTTATTTTCCAAATATTTTCATAAATTTGTAAGCACTCGGTCATAATTTGGTGTTCCGATGACAGCTCATAAAAAACATAGTCCGGCGAACTGGCTTGATAAATATCGATGTGTATTGCTTGGGTAGAGAGATGGTTTGCACCTGCCGTTGAATGCAGTACACCGATGCCTAAACTTGTACCATTCTGCCTGTTTAATAGATTCAATGTTTTTACATGCCTACGTAAATAATTTTCTGAATAAACTGGAAACAATGGGATTGTTGCTGGCATGTTTCGTCGGCTCGCTCGTTGCCTTGGATGCTTTTATGGGCCGGAACCCACATAATGTTCATATTTTTTATGTTACGAGTACAAAGTTTTCTTATTTTTTCAACCAATTTTCTACTACTATAAATGTTTTGTATGACTTTAATGGACAACATGCTATCTGTACAAATGAGGAATTTTCCTCATGTTATTTAATTTCTCACATTAAAGGTATATTTTGGCTTTTTGCTAATAGACGCTTACTTAAATTCATGCTTCTAATTTGCTAATTTATTACTTTACGCTGACGACCTTAAGATATTTAAAACCAACACAGATTTGCGCGACTCAACCAACCTTCAATCCAACACGAATAGAGTCAATTAATGTTGCCGTAAAAACCAGTTAACGCTTAATATCAATAAATGCTTTCATGTAACTTATAGTAGGCTACCAACACTTTGTATACTTCTTATAGTATTGCCAGCTCTGTCTTACAGTCTGTGAACCAAATGAAGGACCTCGGCATTATATTTGGTTCCAAGCTGACATATGTATAATAGCCGTGTCGATTATATTCTTTCGCGGTCGTATTCGATGTTAGCTTTTATCCGCAGAAACTGTCAAGCGTTTACCCCTACCCTTACAAACTTTAATCTCCGTATTGTGCACTGGTTAGGTCAAGACTAGAGTATGCAGCGTTTATATGGAGGCTTTAAACCCAAATTTCAATCTAAACGCTTGAAGCGAGTTCAAAATATTTTTGTAAAATTTGCTCTCCGCTCACTTAGTTTTTGACAACCCCTACCTACTCACTGCTCTCGTTGCCAACTTATTAGCCTTCCTACATTTGAGTACAGAAATCCTTTTTAATGTTTTCATTTGTTATTAACATCATAGCTGGCTCTATTGACTGCAATTCTCTTTTAGTAAAGATCACTTTTCAGATTCCCTCTAGAATTCTGCGCCATTCGGAATACTTTAAAATGCCTTTTTCTAGAAGTAGTTGTGGGAGCGTTGACACCATATCAAGATTTTGTGTTGAACAAATTTAGTCTTCAATGCTTTAGAGTTTGATTTCACATAACCAAGACTCTCTTTAGTTATATTATATATTTACGCATGTTTTTCTCTGCACCACATCCTTAGTATTCAATCTTAGCTCAGGTATTTTATATTTGTTCTCATTTAAAGATTCATCTACATTGAGATTAATGTTATTCTGTAACTTCAGGGCGTGAAATAAATACAACTAAATATATGCTTCTAGTCTGTAAGGTTCTTGTAGTCATAGACTTGAATAGATAAAAAAAAAATTAAAAAATTAATTAATTTGGAAAACTCCTTAAATAACTAAATTAAAATGTTTTATAAAGATTTAAATTTTCATGTTTTTACAGCAGTATCGTCCATTTAGCGATTCAAATCAATGTAACTTCATTTGATATCTCCCCTTTTAAATGTAGTGTCTTTATGATGAACCCTGCCAAACATTCTAATCCATCTACTTGAAATGAATCCATTTGCAATACTACTCTGCACTCCAGCCAAACTTTCCGCTTGGAAGCCGCCAATATTTGTCTCAAGAGGCAATCTACTGTTACCGTGAATTTCGGTAACGTGAATTTCGTGAATTTTTGAAATGGATAAAACTAATGTTAGCCGACATGTCCGACCGACTGTCACAGAACCTCCTGCCATTAAGCAGAAGGAACTGTAGGCAGCTGGTTGGACTTTCTATGGGAGAAGGACATGAAAAAAGGTAGGCATATCAGACAAGGCACTCTGCCCATCATATGGAGAGGAGGATGAGACCACTTTATGTGCGTCTGCCTGGCTTTCGCTCACATCAAGCCTGAGGCCGTTGGCACTGATGTGTTAAGAAGCGACCACCTTGGCTCCTTGGCATCACAAGATCTACTCAGATTTCTTCGGAGGTTGGGTAGATTTAAAGAAAATTAAAAAGGGAACCCGAGTGCAGTACAATGTACTTAATGGTGTCTGAGTGCTGTACTTGCTAGTCTGTTCGGGCAAAACAAAAAAAAAAAAAGAAGAGGTATTGATGAGTTCCGTGGTTCTTGCTAAAATTAAAAACCAATATTTTATATTTTGTCTGATTCGAAATAAATATTTTTGCAGCCTGCATTTCAGTTCACAATTTTATTTTTGTAACCTACCGAAAAAGTGTTCCAAAACAACAACCGTGAGTGGCGTATGGGACCTCTCCTCTGAAGTGAACTGCTCTATGAGAAGAGACGAAATGCACTTTCGTTTTCCATATATAAAATCTTCGTTCTTATAATGAAGCGCACAAAATTTGGAAGAGTTTGTGAAGCTTTGTTTGCAAGCTTCTGTTCTGTATTGAAAAGAACATTTTGGAACTGCGCACATCCCGATTTCGTTGTTCAAAGTTATTCTGCACATGACATACGATTTTCCTGTCATTTTTGTTTTACTTTATTTTATTCACAAAAAGTTTTTATTTTCCTATTTTCGGAAATGAATGGGCTACGTTTTTCCTTTCACAAAATCGAATGACAAGGTTGAAAATTAAAATTAAGTATTTGCATTGCATACATATATATGTACAATATATATGTTAGGGTCAGGCTTGAAAAAATTTTTTAACAAGTCGCCCGAATGACCGAAGTGCTTAACGCACTTTTTTCGCACTTCCATGTGTAAAGGGGAAAACAATTGTTTTGTTGTCCGTTCACAAGCATTGCGATTCGAGCTCTGTACGCCGCATCAAAGTAATCAGATGGTGGACAAAGAACATTTATATTGAATTTTAAAGCAAAATTATGGAAAATATTTTAATCATTGCATTAATTGCTTAATTTATGCTGCAAATAGCTTTCAAAGAAATTTCCGCTCATATTTAAGTATAAAATATATGTACATACATACATATGTACGTAAATAAATTTCCACAGTTAACAATAAATTGTACCGAATTTTTGTTCACTCTACTTGCAGTAAAGCTGCTTAATTTTATTTTATTCGTATGTATGTATGTATAATATGTATGTACATAGTAAAGCATCCATTTAACGGACATGCAACACCACTTAAGAATATTTGCAGTATTCAACTGAAATTGACAACAAAAACTACAAAGATGTGCAGCAACAACAAAAAAACGTTCTTGCATTTTTTCCGCTACAGACAACATCGCTGGCTTGAAGGGAATGACATGCATTAAACGCATTTTATCAATGGGAATTAAAGGCTTTTAACATTTATTATAATTTTATTAAATTACCGAACGAAACATAATGAAATGAAAGGAATAAATGAGCGAGAGCGTTGTGTACAACCGCAGGCACTGGCAATAATGAAGATAATGATGATGCAAATGTATGATATTGATGTAAATGAGCAGCGTACTTATCGAGCGCCAGTGTGCGAAAGGTAATCAGTGGAAATTACTCTTGGTTAAAGTTGAAGTGCAAGGAAACACACTCGTACACTGCATACAAACTGTCGTGATTGCTTTTGTAGGCTCGTGCACTTAAGCGGCCACTTACATATGCTCGACAACATTAATCGAAAATGAGAACAAATTTGGTTGAGAGAAAAGTATCGGTTTTTTCAAAAAAGCTTCAATCAAGCAGACATATTCTTAATATGAACAATTAAACTCTTGAAGTAAAGTATTTAGCAAATTTGAGTTAACCTTTAATCGCGTCCCCTATTCGAAAAATTTCTTAAACTATTGTATTACCCTGAATCCACAGGGCTCACATATTCAATTTTCAGAATAATAAAAATTCCATTAAATAATTATTTTTTTTTTATTGTATTGAATAATTCAATAAATTTTTTATTTTAATAAACAACAATTTAATTATTTAATTTTATTAATAATATCTTGGTAATTTATTAAATAAATAAAATATTTTAATTAAACTTTATTAAATAAATAAAATAATTTAATTAAATTTTTTTTATTCCTAAAATGCAATTTTTATTATTCTGAAAACTCATTCTTTCAGGTAGACAGATTTGGAGCTCTTTTAACATAAAACGCTAAAAATGTATTAAAGTTCACTTTTGTTGCTTTGCTGAGGTCTTTTAAAAAATACAAGGTGACGCAAAATTAATCATCCAATTTTATTTTTTAAGAACTTTGGGGTTTAGGATGTATTAAAAAATATTGACGCCCTCCAAAATGTTGAATGGAAATATTTTTTTGCAGCATTAATGAAGCTTGTTCAAGTCGAGTTGAAGCTTCTGAACATCCACTGAGTTCTTAACAGATGAGAAAATTTGTAAATTATCCACGAATGCAAAAAATTCGAAAAGGAAAAGCATTTGTCCAAGCAATCCAACTTGTTTACTAGAAGCTCAGGCAATACTTTGCCAAATACCTGCGAAAGTCAGTGTAAATGCAACCGACTTGGAGTCCTTTGGAAGACGATGACATGCAGAATTCACTAAAAACAGCAAAGATTACTAGCTGTAGAGTGGTCAGATACAAAAAAAATGTGGGTTAATTAAATTAGAAACAGTTTTTCTTTTCTTAAATTTATAAGCTACATTTTTTCACAACCAATATATCCATTTTTTTTAGATCTAATTTATAAAACAGACTCTTGAAGTTTAAATATCATAAAGGGCTTAAAATATTATTATAGATGACAGTGGTGAATGATTCCTAGAAGGTGCCTTTTTATGTTATTTTCGACATTTGTCAAGTAATATAGTTTTACTCGATAGAACAACGCCTTAAAATTATTGAAACTTATTATGAAAAAGGTAGGTTTTTAAGAATAACATATCGCAAGATTCGTAATATTTTTGATGGAGATAATCGTCGAAAAGAACCGACAATTCAAAGGTTGGTTAACAAATTTTAAGAAACCGTTTCTATCGGGCATAGAAAAAGGACTGGCAGACCTAAAACTGGATGTTCTGTAGAGAATATTGCGGCTTTAGTGCCAAGTGTTGGTGAACAACCTTCACCAAAGATACCTTGACTTTCTCAACAATTCGACATTCATGAATCTACTGTTGAGCGGGTTTTACCTGTAGACCTGCTCATGGTGGATAATTAAATTATGTAATTTTTCACATAAATATGTATAATTGTTAAGAGCTGTATTTTGTACATGTTTTATTTTAAAACAACATCTATGCGAGTATTTTGAAAGACCCTTTATAAGCAATAAATAATTAATTTAATTGTAGTACAGATTTAGTACCAGATGCATGTAAATCCAAATTTTTTAGAAAAAACAAATTCTATTAGGTGCATTAACACCACAAACTGTTCGGTTAAGACCAGTAGAGAAAACTTCATAATTACGCAAAATTTTGTATAGAGCATTAAAATTTATTCACTGCAGAATCTACTCTCACATTTCATGCGCTTGCACGCCATTTTGAAATAACCCGGGTCGAAAAAATAAATGACAATGAAAGTTTCGTACTATATAAAATATGAATCGCAGCATTCATACTTACTAAAATCAAAGCTTTACAATCGTTGCTCGCAGACAAATGATCGATCACACGTTTTTCGTCTCATTGAACGAAGGTACTTGAACGCGCAATAATGAATGTGGAAAGCCGAACCTGTTTTAAGATACGAATATTAAAATTTGTGATGCATTCCGTGGGCTCAGAGAGTGGGATTCAGGGTTAAACAATTTTTTGTGTCAGGTAAGATAACGCCGATGACAACGTCTGACGAAACGACGCTTGGAGTGTTTGAGAGAAAGATTCTCGACAAGATTTTTGGAACTTTGCACGTTGGCAACGGGGAATATCGCAGGCGATGGAACAATGAGCTTTATAACGACATAGACATAGCGCAGCGCGTAAAGATCCAGCGGCTACGTTGGCTGGATCATGTCGTCCGAATGGATACAAACGCTCCGGCTCTAAAAGTATTCGATGCGGTACCAGCTGGTGGTAGTAGAGGAAGAGGAAGGCCTCCTTTTCGTTGGAAAGATCAGGCGGAGAAGGCTTCACTTGGTGTGTGCCAACTGGCCGGTTATCACGATAAAGAAATGTTTGTTAAACTCGGTCAAAATCGCGTAAGCGGTTATCGCGCCAATTAAGAAGAAGGAGAAGGTAACGCCGAGCTTCGTAAAGTACATTCAAACTGAAAGAAAGTTGAAAGGTATTGTAGTAATAGCAGGCATCGGTTGTAACGAGTGCACGAAAATTGTTTTTATATTGGAAAAATTTGCAATATGGTAAGAGAAAAAAGTTAACAAAAATCAGCTAGAATTTTAAGCCACTTCAAACGCCCACTTTATTATAATAAATTTGGATGGGCTCCAAAACTGCGTACCCATTGTTGTTTTAATTTTTATTAACAAAATTTAAATTTTGATGAAAACTTGTCGAATTTTTTTAAATTTGTACAAAGTTTTGAGCAAATTAATGAAAATCAAAAAAGATAAGAAAAAGGAAAATAACCAAAATTATCAAAAATAAAACAAATTATGGTGTATTTCTAATTTTGACCATGATGTGTGTATTTCCAGTTCAATGAGAAGTTTCAGCTACATTTCAATTAAAAAACTTTTTCCCCTATTTCACATCAACAGTCATAGTTGTCAAGCTCTCAATTCAACCTATAGTAAGCGACTTTATATACAATTTTTCTGGCACCTGCTCACGTATGAAGTGAAAATATTTTGCCTCGTTCCACTTGGCATTCCCATTTGTTAAAATACAAGTAAATGAATAAGAATAAGTGAATGCTCCAGGCACATGATCCCTGCGTACGCCAAATCAAATGTAATAATGAAGCAAGAATGACAAATGTGTCCAGCGATCAAAATAAATCGAATGCATCGCATTGCTGCCGTACAACTGTGACCTGCTGCATAAATAAACTGTTCGCATGCCGCATAAGTAAGTATATTTGTAGCCGGCATATCACTGTTACTGCAATACATCACTTGCACCTAACTATCAATTACATACACACATATTGGAAGAATATATAAAAGAGCATGCATGTGAGTATTCATGCCTGCTGCTTGACATGACCCATTTACTCTGATTTCTTGTTGCCGAAAATAGCAAAAATATTTCTTAACACTGCGCAACTTCTTTGACAATTTCGTTCAACTACCAACCAAATTGAATGTGAATGCATTATAACTGTGGTTTGCAGATCAGCACACATATGTATGTACATACAACATGCATACCACTTCCAATTGACGCAAGTAGCGAACCCAGAAAACTGTGACCGGAACTGGTGACCAAATGTACTGCCTACAGTATTGTGCAAAAATAAAGCAACTTGTTTTTATGGTTTACGAGTACATACTTCTATTTGGGTATTTTTGCTACAAGGTGAAGTCCAAAATAAACAACACTGAACTAAAATAGAAACGACTGGAGCTTTGATCTGATAACTTCGAGTTTATTTATTCAAAATAGTCCATCTGGCCTAGATACATTATTTTGCGTGATCTAAAAGCTTTTCGAAAGGGTGTTTCAGGTCATTGACCGGAATGTCCTTCAGGATGTCGGTACAAGCCTTTTGGGCGGTCTCTACGGATGCAAAACGTTTTCCTTTCATGTCCGAATGCAATTTTCCGAATAGGTAGAGGTCACAGAGAGCCATATCAGGCGAATACGGTGAGTAATTTCTACTCAAGAAATCAGTCACAAGAGTGGATCGATGAGATGGTGCATTATCATACAATAAGCGCCAGCTTCCTCCTTCGCGGTATTCAGAGCGAATTCGACGAATGGGATGCAACAAACGCTTCAAAACGCCAAGATAGAAAATTACACTGACGGTTTGGCCAGTTGGCACGAACTCCTTCTGAACAATTCCCTTAGAATCGTGAAAACAAATGAACATCGACTTGACTTTTGGACTCCTCCTTGTATATTGCCGACTAGCATTAGTAAATATTCAATTAAGAAATCTTAAATATAGGATGTTTTTTAGCTCCATGAGAACTATCGTAATCGATAATAACGTTTTGACAGCTGAGAATGGCAAATTGTGTTGACTTTTCTGTTTAGTAAAGTTTAGCAAATCATCAAGAATCGTTTAACGCCAGAACAACGCTTCCAAATTGTGGAAATTTACTTTGCAAAAAATAAATCTGTATTTAAAGTCTAAAGAGCACTTCGTCCATTTTGCGGTCAACATAATCGGCCTACTGAGCAAGTAATTCGTGTAGTTATTGATATTTTTCGTAATAATTTTACTCATCTCTATTTAAAACCATAGCAGCAGTTAATGTGGATTGTATAATGTGAAAACATATATTTCATAAAAATAAGTGTTTTCGAATAACAGGTGTTATTTTGAATAGCCCGCTATTTCGGTAGATGTCACTTTTGAAGCTGTCATTTTTTGATATTTAACAAGTAGAAACTACGCCATTAATAAAAATGGAACGATGCTTGCTTAAACAACGCATTCAACTTATTAAAATTCACTATAAAAATGGTCAAAATTTGGCAGAGACGGTTCGTAAAACTCGAACAATTTTGGGTCATCGTGAAGCACCTTGTCGGACCGCAATACAGAAATTGGTGAAAAAATTCGAGCTGTTGGGACAAATCAGTTATGTGAAGAATAAAACCCGTGCACGTCGCTCAAGAACAGCCGAAAATCGAAAATATTGCTGTTGTAGCCGAAAGTGTTGAAGAAAACCCAGGTTTGTCCATTCCTCGTCGTTCTTTGGAATTAGACATTCCACAAACGTCATTACACCGTATTTTGCATAAAGATTTGGGTCTTAAGGCTTATAAAGTCCAGTTAACACAAGAACTCAAGCCGGCCAATCATCAACAACGTCGTGTCTTTGCTGATTGGGTAGTTGAAATGCATGAAAATGGTCCACCGAATGATTCCATCCAAAAATCATCTTGAGTGATGAGGCCTATTTCCGCCTCGGTGGCTTCGTTAAAAAGCAAAATTTTCGGATCTAGGGCTCAGAAAATCCAAGAGTTATAGTTGAAAAGCCTCTCTATCCTCAACGTGTGACTGTTTGGTGTGGTTTATGGTCCGGCGGAGTCGTTGGACATTACTTTTTCGCTGAATGAAGCTGGAGCAACAGTTACGGTGAATGGATTGCGCTATCGAGAGGCGATTAACGATTTTTATGGCCGGAATTTGAGGGTTAATCTGGGCAACGTTTATTTTCAACAAGACGGCGCTACGTGCCACACAAGCAACGAAACCGTTGATTTTTTACCTCTTAATGGGAAACCCTTAGTATGCTCTATTTGTATTTTCTGATGCTTTGCGAAATTTAGTCCACTTGGTCAAGTATGGCTGTATGTAGCCCTCAAGTACATTTCGAATATAAGCTCAAATGAGTCAGAATCTAGTTCGAAATTAAATACCAAAGTCAAAGGTGAAATTCTGAATTTATTACTGTTATTCAAAATGTTGAAAAGGTGGAAAAATGTACATCATAAATTGCAAAAGGCAAGAGCGATTCCATGCCAAGTGATCCAAGTATTTTGGACATTGTCGTCGATTTCTCTAAAAACTTGATTATTTGTAGAACGAGCGCTGTATTGTGTTGACAGCATGGACATGAGCTTTGAAAGGAGCCCTCCGTGTCATACTTTGTTGAAAACTTACATACCTTCTGCCCAAATATGAACGAGATGTTATCGATAAGACGGTCCGCGGATGACATATGGCAAAAATAAATTTTTTGTTTTTTGTTAAAAGCTTACATGGCAAATTTCAGCGTGATATGTCACATAGTTTGTTTTCTGTGCTACTGTAAACAAGTCAAGCTCGAGTGTGTTTTTCGAATTCTCTTTTATGACTTCAATTGTCTCAAAATGTTTTCCACGGAGCGGCAACTTGAGCTTGGGAAACAGGAAAAAGTCACATGGAGCCATATCAAGCGAATACGGTGCTTGAGGAACTTTACTTTTCCGATGTTTTCGTCGTTTACTGATGTTGCTGTGCGACGTTCATGAGGCAAGTTTTCAACCGATGTACGGCCCTCTTTGAACGATTTGTACCACTGGAAAACACGTGCACGCGTTGGAGCAGAGTCCCCATAGGTTGTCTGCAACATTTTTAAGGCGGGCGTCTGAAGCCGAAAATTTGTTGGAATAAAAAAATTTCAAACAAATTCTTTGTTCAACTGAATTTCCATCGTTAAATTCGAAGAACACACTCGAGCTTAACTTGTTTACAGTAGCACAGAAAACAAACTATGTGACATATCACGCTGAAATTTGCCATGTGAGCTTATAACAGTCCTACCAAAAAACAAAAAAATTATTTTTGCCACATGTCATCCGCGGACCGTTTTATTGATAACGTCTCGTTCATATTTGAGCAGAAGGTACATCAATAAAAACGGTTGAACCCAATGTTTTTCCATAGCGCTTTCTATGGTACTTACAACTGTGTATATTTAATCGAGCGCTGAATGATGTTTTCCCAATTAGTGAATTGGAATCAGAGGTCTTATAATAACTAAATTGGAAAAAGATTTCAGAAAAATATCTATTATTCTGAGATTTATGCAACGTCGTAAATTTTGGCTTTGAATCTATTTAAACTATAATATAATATAATATCTTCAGTTATCTTGAAAATTAAAAAGAATTTACATTTTCTTGAGGGACTGCTTTTCAAAATTGACAATAAATAAATGGCAATTAAATTTAACAAAAAGTTTAAAACATACTTTATATCCTTATCTAAAAATTAAAATATAATAATATGGAAAAAAATTTTAAATTCTATACCAACTAAAGTGTGCCCTTTTGCTTCAAAAGATCTTAACATCACTGTAGATACGATGATTTGAAACATTCATGCACACACCAGCTCACGTATATCCTTTTTCTCTTTCTCTTCTAAAAGGAATTGATTCGTTTTGGAAATAACTGATGAATTTTAAATTTTTTGCAGGATGTTCTCGAACGTACAAGTACCTTTACTTGGTGCCGCTATATTATTTTAGTTTGTTGCATTCATCATTCATTGGCCACATATGTATACACGGGCATATTTGGCCTCCGCGGACATTTGGCATTCCATTCGGTCCATTGATTGTGGTTACTGCCTTGTAAATGCGATTCCATTTGGCAAGGGATATGTCAATGTGTGTCGTATATATATACTTATATACATACCTATGTACGCTCATACATGCTTATGTATTTTTGGTATACAGAGACTCTTCTGAAATTGTTCTTCTTTTTAAGTTGTTATTATTCAGGTATACATTAATATTTCATGTGAATATATTGCACTATTGAGATGATTAGAGATTTGCGGATATATATGACGCATTTATTGACATTTTTCTATGTAACTTAAGGAAAGTTGTTTAAGTAAACTTGCAAAGAAGTTTCGAAAGCATCAAGAGCTTTAGTGAACAAATTTATAAGACGCGCAAAATTTCAATTCCTTAAAAAAATAACTAAGATCGTAAATAATTGTAGTTACTACAAACACGTGATTCAAGTGTTTTGGATATTGTCGTAAATTTTTCCGAAAAGTGGTTTACTTGTGCTTGAGTGTGTGTTTACTTGTAAACAGTGAGAAAAATTAATAATTCTCAGATTTATTCAATGTATTTATAGAAAATCTTGATATTCGAGTATTTTTAAAGTGAAATATTTTCGGTTCCTTTTAACATTTTTATGATTTTTTTAATAATTTTTTAGGATACATTTTTTTTTTGGACAATATGTATTTTTTGTTCAAGGTTTTCAGGAATTTTTTTTTTGTCATTTTTAAAATACCCCGCCTCTATCAGATTTTTTTCTTATTGTTCCATGAATAGTTGAGTCTAGCCTCAGTTATCCTGGAAACTCTCACAATGGAATTTCTTTAACTTTTCAAGTCATATTCAAATACGTACAGCGAACCAGTAAAAAATACCGCGCATCTGCTTACTTTTGTACGTAGCGGCAAACGGACGTAATAAGAGGGTTACCTTTTATATTTTGCGCCCAAAAAAGAAAACACAGTAAAAAAATAATGAAAAATGTTTTATTGCTCTTCAAATATTCACACTTCTGCATTCGCGTGAACCAATTTTCAAAGCAACTTTGCCACTCAAACGTAGATGCCTCCAAAATGAACTTTTTAAAGGCGTTGAAAAACATTGAACTCGCATTTTATTTTCGACAATCGGGAGGAAAACGAAATAATTAGTTACCTAATCAAGGCTTTACGGCGGATTACCCCTTAATTTGATATTTTGAGTGCTAAAAAATACTTCTGTTTGAGCCGATGAGTGATATCTCTCATTATCTTGGTGAAGGATGATTCGTCTTCGGTAGTTGCCTTTCCGTAGTTCTTCGAAAACTTTTGGTACACAAAGGGTTATGTACCACTCAAAACTGACTGTTTGCTTTGAGGTGCTTCTCATGCGAACAACTTTTATTGGACTAAGGTCGGTCGGAACAGCCATTCTGTCGATTGCTGTTTTCTTTCCGGCTTATAGATGCATAGATCCAAGATTTGTCACCTATTATGATGTCTTAGAAGTGATTTGAACCACCGTAGCTAGAATTTCTTTACCATTTCTTTACACCACCCTACACTAGTCTTTTTTGTCAAGTTATGCGGTATCCAATGAGAAGAAATTTTCTTGATGTCCAAATATTCTGGCAATGTTGAATGAGCGGATGTTACGGTCCCACTAATGTCCAAGGGTTCATCTATCTCGCGATATGTCACTTACCGATCTTTCGTTATTAATTGACCCACAGCACCTACTGTTCCTGTCTCAACAATTCTTTTTGGACAACCTTAACGAAATTCATCCTATCAGGATCGACGGCCACGTTGGAACTCGTTGAACCAGCATTTCAAAGTAGCTAAGTGTAATGATTCAACTCCAAAATTTTAAGTAAACTCATCAATGCACTCTCATATCGATAAACCACGTCGAAAATCGTAATAAGTCATCGCACGAAAATTTCCATGAGTCAACTCTCTCTTGTGGGCGAGATGAATTCTTCAACTCACTAAAAAGAGAACAAATAAAGCTCGTAAATGAAAACTTTATATGTAAGTTTTCGCTAAAAATGACCAAACTTTTCGATAAAAATAACATCGCAAATTACAGCTCATCACCCGTAGTGTTGCAATGGCGCAAAACATAAAAGGCAATTCTCGTATACGAGTAGGTGTGCTATGATTTCGTAATGATTTTTCACTAGATCGCTGTACCTGTACATACATATATGTGTATGTTTTAAGCTACAATTTTCAAGCAACGAATTTTAATATGAATTTTACTAAAACTTACTTACTTAAAAATCTGTTTTGCCTTCAAAGGAATTTAACGCATATCTTGTCTTGACTTTGGATTTATAGCGTTACATTTGATGTTTTCAGAAATTCAGGGAAACATGCCTTCAACGACATGCTCGATATCGTGGGACAAAAATGAGCAATCCATTGCAAAGCTCTCAAAAGCGTAAGTAAATATGTCCTTGGTATAGTGAATCCCATTAAGAATGCCTGTTTTGAATTTGGAGTCACTTATTTTTGATTGGTAATCCATTGACGTTGTTTGACTGCCGCCAAGTGTGAACGTGGAGTTAATTCGAAATTGTTGTAATTTACGCACGCATCGATGTGATTTAATGCAGTTGGATTAATTTTTTTTATTTTCTGACTATCCAAGAACGATATTCGATGAACCATTGATCATGTCTAAAACTCTTTGCAGTATGTCGCAAAGAGTGTTATCGAACTTGCCTCTCGCTATAATTATAGCATCATCTACGTATCCCTGACAGCAGTTGTTTGTAATGGTGCTCACACTCCCCAACGTAAACGTACACCCGTATCACTGACTCGATGAAACTAATGAGAGCCCCATGTAAATCAATTTCCACCACCGTTCTGTTCCGTAGTATCGTAGATCGTTGTTTCATCGTGTCAGCTGATATGGGCGTGCGGGCGTATGTTTACGTTGGTGAGTGTGAGCAAGTGAAGCCGGTCGTCAACTACTAAGTTCCACAGCAGGAGGGTTTCAGCGTTTCTCTAGTGTGTAGCATATCTCCTAGTGAGAAGCGTTGTCGAAAGCTCCCGCGATATCGAGGAAGGCACAGGGAATTGTTTCCTCATAGTCAAGGGCACATTAGCTCATACAGCGCAGTGTCCATAGACCTCCTGCGGTATCAAGTGAAGTTGCAGTATATAGCATTTATGTACTATAGAGTTTTGTGTGACACATTTGTCAAGCAGTGAAATAAGTAAATGTGTCTATAGTGCAAATAAATGTGCAAAGCAATATTGCCACACCATTTGCACCGCATCGTGAATAGCCCTATTGAAATTGAATGCTACAGTATTATCGCCCGCGAAAGTGTTAAATATTTATGTAAATATACTTGAGTATGTGTATACAATACTTACACTATGCAGTATGCATACTTATGTAATGTCCCTGGAGGGAAAAGCCAACCTAGTATGGAAATATTATAGTTCAGAGGAATGGTTATATTATATAAAATTGCGCAGTTTAAGCAATAAAGCCTCAAAAGAAGTAATTAAATATTATAATTATGTAAATCGGAAAAAATAGTTCGGAAAGTCAGATATCTGGTTTATATCGCTAAAAATATGATTTCCAAAACTGACTCATCAAACGCATCATTACTAGAGACGAGACGTGGGCTTCTAAGTACGACACGCAATCCAAACAACTAATGACTGCCTGGAGAGCTTCGAATGAACCAAGTCCAAAAAAAAAACTATGTTATTTTCAGTCAAAAAAGAAAGCGATGTTCGCGGTTTTTATAGATTAGAACGGTACTGCACACCACGAATTTTTGGCAGAAGGTCAGACAATTAATAAGGACTATTATTAAGCAATTCGCCAAAAATGAAAGAATTTGTGGGAATCAGCTGCAAGAAATTGTAAACATGGACGATAGAAAATATCACTATTGCAATCGTGATGATGTGCTGTGCCACAATCTGTAACTGAGTAAAATCTACGTCTTGGCTAACATGACTCTAAGATTTGTTTTGCGCTGATCCCTACGCAAGACTTTATTAAGCTGAATGAAAAGATGGTGCCGCAAAGCCGAGGATGGTGTGAATAATCTTCTAACACAAAAACAAAAAATACAGAGTGTAGAGTATCAATTTTGAGATTAATTTGAGAGTTTTCTGCAATGAGAAGTATGCCTCAGCATACTATCAGCAAAAATCTTAAAACTGGATTTAGCACGAATATACTAATGAAGTTAAACATAGCCGGGACCCACGAAAAAAAGATCCTTAAGAAAAAAACACATTTCTATGCATTTTTTTGTTTGATGCACTTTTTCATAATATCGAGATAAATGTAAGTTTTATGTATTTCCATTAAAGTATTTTATTTCATAATCTACATATAAAAGGCATTACTAGCGCCGATGAACGAGAAACGCAAAAGAATTCAATTTAATAAAAAACGGTTTTTCCAAACAAGTGTCATCGCAGAAAAATCCTATACATAAAAAGTACATATTTATACTCGTAAAATTAATTTTAATCATATAATAAAATATATTTTATATATATAATTGGCCTTTACCCCCCTTTGGGGTGTTTGGCTGAGCTCATGCTCCTACATATTTGTGGTGTGCATCTTGATGGTTTCCATAAATCAAGAGATCCACAGTTTTACGCCACCTCAGAGCGATAGATGTTTTTTATTGTATGATATTAGAATTTTTTTCATGGCGGTTGAACATTTCCTGCCGAGGAGCAACCGCCATTAGAAAAAAACCTTTTTTCTATCAATGGGTACTTCGTGCCCGAGTTTTCGAATCGGTGCACTTCCGAATGGTAGTCACGCACCAACCATTTTGGCACAGACAGCTGCACATAAACAATGAACCCGAAATTTTACCAGCATTGCTTTTATTTATTTATGTTCCTAAACAGAGAACCTTAAATTTTTTCCTTTACTTGTTTGTTAAACATTTTTTTTTTAATTTTATTCTTTTAAGTAGGGTAAGTTTGAACTACTTTTGGAATGTTGCACCGATTGCTGTACTTGAAATGAGTTTCGTTTAATTTTAATAATTCTAGTTACACTTTCAATATGAAAAAGAATATTTTAAAACATTGTAATCGAATTGAATAGAGTTGTTTTTATATTTTAAATGGTGTAAAACTGGTTATTTTATACCTCTATTGGACTAGAATTTGTTTGGCTAGTAGGACCTGGTATTTTGATGTTGCATAGTCGGCCATTTTAATTTTCGTAGACTATCGTCTTATTAAAAATACCACTTGCTAACATAGAAAAAAGTTAGAGGTCGAACTGTTTGGGCTGAGAAGTGAACTGATATTATACAGCTCACAACTAGTATTTTTTCCTACAGGGATATTTATAGAGAATTGGTTTGCTTTGCTGCCTTTCCTTCATACTAGGCTGCATTTGATGTTTTCTGCCGTTATCCAATTATCGATTTTAAAGTATTGTTGTTAGAGTATTGCGTATAATTACCAGTTAACATTGAAGTAAGTCAAACGATACGCCAACAACTTTCGAAAAATCGAACCAACCAGCTAATGAGATGCCAAGCCAAGAGTTTTAATAAGTTAAATACTTTTTTGTTGTGTGAGAACAATACATAAATGCATCGGCATTATTGACACGTAGAGTGTGGCACTACTTTGACTTGAAATTAATACGAAAACACTGTACTTGTACTTCTAGTTAGTTGTTCTTGCTCAGCGATGCTGTTGAAAGTTTCAAATCTGATTATAATTTGAAAACTTTTAATGCGATTGCTATGTTACCGTGGGAGTGGGTTAAATTAATTCATCGATTATTTGAGATGAGCTTTTTGGGTGTTTGGCCGAGCATCTCTTCCTATTTGTGGTGTGCGTCTTGATGTTATTCCACAAATGGAGGGCGCCCTACAGTATCAAGCCGACTCCGAACGGCAGATATTTCTTATGAGGACCTTTTTCATGGCAGAAATACACTCTGGCGTTTGCAGAGAGCGAACGTTAGTAGAAAAAACTTTTTCTACATTTTGGTGTTTCACGGAGATTCGAACTTACGTGCTCCGAATAGTAGTCACGCACCAAACCATTCGGCTGCGGTGGCTCAAAATAGTAAACTTTATAAAAAATTCAGCAAATTGTGATCAAAACTATTTTTAAACAGAATTTTCTGGGAAGTTTTGTAACCCATTGAAATTTTGCCAGTTTAAAATAATTCAAAATTTTTTTTGATTTTTGATATTTTTTTCCGGTGTTATGAA
>JAYXIM010006711.1:0-22590 GCA_037575425.1 Anastrepha fraterculus | reverse complement strand
GTGGTGGAATGTTTCGATAACAGTTTCCTGAGCCTAGCCGCTTCGTTTGTACTTTCTATACTGCCACAGAAGTATTTCCTTGATTCTCTTTTGGCTTTACGTATCTCTTTCTTATACGTACGTCGTAGATCGTTATATTTCTCCCAGCAGGATTCATTGTCGGCTGCCCGTGCCAGCTTATAGAATTCTAATATGCGTCGCCTTTTTGATCCCAGCTCCTTGTTCCACCAAGGTGGCTTTAATCTGCGTTTTAAGCATAGGGGAGTACATGCTGCATGATATGCTTTATTAAGCGCTCTTGTCACCGTTCTAACACTCTGTTCCAGTTCAACACAAGAACTGAACCTACGAGGTTTATTAGCAATTTCCTAAACAAATCCCAGTTTGTATTTCTAGGATTTCTGAAGGTATTGCTCTTTAGCTTGGGCGTGAATGTTATTCTGAAATGTATGTATGTGTGGGTGAGAAGGCGTTAATAACACTCTACAATCTTCCATCATCGTAAGGTTATTCGTAAAGGTTAAGTCTAGAACATTTTTCGAGGTGGGCCCAATATATGTATGTTGGTTCCTCCCCACGGTTTGCTTCTTCTAGATAAAATAAAATTGTCTGTTGGGTTGCGTTTTTTGAGGCGAAGGTACACGCTACCAATACCCCACGCCATTTTCCCAAACCTTGCATATGAGATGTCCTCCGCTGTTTTATTAATTTGGATGATGTAGTTTTGGCCTCCATCAGCACTGGCTGACCTGATCGGTAGGAACATCCGTATTTTGTCGTTGCAGGAGTTTTAAGGCATACTCTGGATTGGCCGTGCACGGTATCAGCACCTTAGCTTTCAGTATCGTTGGTATACAACTCCGATCCACGATTTCAAGAGATGCACCTTCCCATAGGCCTTGAAGTTTTTTCACCGCTTCCTTAACCCATATGAGATTGGGATAGTCTTTACACTTTATTATCTTGACACCGCTGAACCAACCTGCTCCATCAAATGTAGGCATTGTTACGCTCGGATCAGCGTCAATTTTTGCAAACAGGGCTTCCCGTAGTTTCATCTCAACTACCTCCCATTGCTCCTGGGTCATTCGTCCCAACGGGTTACTGCGATCATTAAGCGCCACGGTCAAGTGCTTCTTTGCTACCTCACTGACTGCCGCCGCTGCTTTAGATGTGGATGGTTTTTCACCGTCTCTGGTTGAGTGCTTCGCGATTAGCTTTTCAACGTCGCTTTTACACCTTCTTTTTGTGTTGGCCATCTTCCCTTCGCTTTCCGTAGATCGCTGCCTCTTTAAGTCCATTTTCTCCTATAACTTGTTGGCGAACTTTGAGTTCGATGCGACACATACAGCACGTGTTGCAAAATGTGCACGGCCTTTTCCTATTTCCTACCTAGCCCATGCCAGTATTTCCGCTTCAGCTTGCGTCATATTGGCCATGCCACCAAGTCGGTCGCAGATCTTGACCGCTGCTTGGTATCGCGACTTAGTTTTCATCCCCTTCTTACTTGGCTTTACTCTAGGTCTTTTCGTACTGTCCGAAATGACACCATCGAGTTTTACCGGAAAGCTAAGTAAAGCACCTTCTTCTGCGGTATTTACGCTAGCTGTGCTTTCCAGGTCCGAGACTACTTGAACTATGGCACCCGCACGCTGCATAGCGATTTTGTTTTTTGTGTTTGTGTTGGCAGTAGCAATACAGCTACTATAAGCTGCTCCCGTTATAGTAGAGGTGTGGCCGCTGGCGACACAGGTTCCGTCTTCACTGTGCCCGCCGGTGGTAGTAGCCTCTTCTCCCACCGACGTTTGAGTTAATATCCTAACCTAGTCTACCTCCATATGAGTTTTAAATATATTTCAAGGATCTCAAACCCATAGCGTTTTATTCTTAGCCGTCAGGAACCTTATTAGCAATGATCTTTGTATTAGCCCCCGACCACCCCTTGGGGTATCATATAGAGTTAGCCACCGCGGAGAGGAAGGAGAGGTCATATATCGATCTTAGCTAGACATCACCTGTCCACATTGCAATCAGGTAGACCTGGTTTAACCTAACCTCATGCAGTTGCAGCCAGTGGTGCCCATTGCCCAGTCGGCGCCCACGGGGAGGAACTAGCTACGAGGGTTTTCGCTGACTCAACACAGCTGTAATATCAACGAAAAAATGCTAGAAGCTCCGTAACTGGATCAATTGAAATTCGATTTGAGCTCAGTTGACTTCCTGTGAAAATATCAACAACTATCAGTTCTTACCCTACTCAAACTTCGAAGATATAATAAAAATTTTCTACAACGTTTTCTCTTTTCAACAGGTGTTCCAAATATTCCAAACTTTGACGCCTGCGAGGCAATGAGTTGGCGCAGAACATTCAGATGGTTTGATATCCCAGGCTACGCACTAGAGACAGTATAATGGTCTGGATCTATAAGTATATGGGCGCTAATAAGGTCCTCCAAATGTTGACTTTAAGAAGTTCCTACTGGCAGTCAAGAGAATTATATATCAGTATAGTAAAATATATCGGAAACTGCACCTCTAACTTCTTTAATGTCCATTTTTTGAGCTTTAATTCACGAGTATGACGCGAAGAATATAGCCGAATCTACAAATGAAGTCATTGCTGCTGTCATCAAGTGATAGTGAAATGATAGGCCTCTGAAGTGCCAGTGTTTTTCTTACTAATTTCTTATATTTATATTAATTTATTAACAAAACCCCTATACTTACAGCACTAATATCTACTTAGTATTTGAATAAGCAGACATAAAAAATAATTTCTCCCGCACTTTAGGAATAATTGCTGTGGCAGGAAAAATTGATCTATAACATGACGAGTGCCATAGCATTCATTTTCTCTAACGATTAAAATTTCAAATTCGAACTTTTCTTACCTCAGTTTAATTTAAAAAATAATCGCTTGAATTTTTTATTGCCGGCGAACGTGTTGAGTAAAATTTCATTTGAATACAATTTTATGCGAAATCGAATCAGCAAAAGTGTAGCGCAACAAGTTCAAGCTCCTCCCACTTATTTAATTAGCAAATACTACTACTGTTCCTGCAAGTAAATAAAGAATGACTTCCTACAAATTCTATGTGTTCATAAGTTTCTTAGTGCTTAGGCACGTGCCAATAAGTTGCCACTAAAGTTCAAGTAAAATTCTCTTTTTCTGTGCTCGCCTAGCATTGTTTTTTTAATTTCTCAGAGAACTACCGTTGGCGTTGCTTTGAAGAAGAAAACAATATTTAATTAAAATAAAGAGAGGAAAGTGCAAATTGCAAGACAAAATAGAAGTAGTTGCCTCTTCGTGTCTGTTTTCTACTCCCTAGTGATGTCACGCGCAGTTGCAACTATAGGCACTGAACGGTGCTAATTAGTTGGGGGCGCCATTAAAGAGGAAAGGATATAAAAAAGAGAAAAAAATTAGTACAGAGAAAAAGTAACTGTTTTTTTACTTATGTTATATAAAAGATGGAGTAGCTTTTAAAGGCAGTAGCCTAAGAAAAGCGTTGGGTATAAATTGCTGCATATATTTAAATACTCCTCATTTGATCGAAGATATCTTCATCTAATATGAAGGAAAATCTTTAAAATTGTTTATCGAATATTTTTTACAATTCTATCTAAAATTTAATAAACTCAATTTAAGTGATATATTTCTTCCTTTGTACGCACCGCAAACTTAAATTCTTCGTCTTAGAAAGGTCCATTCCAACGTAAACAGAACTCCTTAATAATAGATGATATTAAATTTTGTTGTTAATTTGAAAAATATTAGCTTTCATTTTATTTATTAAATAATCAATATGATGTGATAAATATAAGGTAACAGAATAACAAATAAAAATAAATAAATGCTTGCCTCTTTCAATTCACTACTTCTCTGAACTCCGAAAATTTTTTTTGTGAAAGCGATGATCAAGCAACTTTTGCAGTATTTCTTTTGCATCCGATCTGTAAGAGAACACTAGGAAAATTTGCGAATAACGCCGAAAGCAACAACTCAAAATGTCCCACATCAGTGAATGTAACCGGTCTGGGTTGAAACCGCACAACTATCGAGTGTTTTTTTTTTGCCGCACGAGAACTATCGATATCGATAACTATGGGTTGACAGCTAAGTATGGCAAACTGTGTTGCTATTTATTTTTAGTAAGGATTAGAAAGTCATCAAGAATCGTTTAACGCCAGAGCAACGCTTCCAAATTGTGGAAGTTTACTTTGAAAAAAAATAAAAATGGTAGTAAACATAACAGAAGTGAAACCCTCAAGGCAGACAAAGAAAGTGGGAGGGACGCGAGAGCGAATGAGAGAGAGAGAGAGAGGGGAAGAATATATATCTTAATAAATTCACAACATTTGCAGAGAATGCCAATAGACAAAATTTACAAAAAACGGATAAGGGTCGACCGGTGTAGGTAAACGCCGGGCACAAACCGTGGCAACAACGCGCACTACTTCGAGCGTTTATCACTCGCACAAACGCAGCGATTCCAGGACCGCGGCAACGCCACAAATTACCGCAAGGCAACACCATTAAATCCGACGCCGGAATGGATAGCACTTTATAGTACGCACAAGCACTAGCCCGGAAACGGAAACAAGCCCCAAACAGTAGGCACTAAGGAAATATATCGCCAAAAAGTAGGCACCAATTTATTTCCTACAAATTTGCACAAGCAAACAAGCGCTATAAATTAGCAACCACAAGGAAAAACTCAGGAAAAGTAGCCTAGAGTGTATATAAGATATATATAAGGCATAGCTCTCTCTCTCCTTTTCCTCTACGTTATATTTTTTTCTCTCTCGCGGAACGAAAATGCCCAAAACGTTGCATGGCCTTGAAATTTTACTCTCCATTCTCCTAAGAAGTTTCACTTCAAAAATCTGTTCGCGAAAGTTCATAAGGCACTGGCGACATCATCGGTCCTTAGTTGTTTTGAAATTTTACTGATGTTACGGTGAATGGCGAACGCTATCGGCCTACGTATGTTGAGTGAGTTTTTGTTTCTAAAAATGTATCAGCTAAACATCGACCACATTTGGTCCAACACAACGACGCAACTTGCCATATAGCGCGCTTAATAACCGATTTATTGCAATATTCAATGCTTATTGACGCCAGATTTACTGAAAAAAATAGTCAAACATTGGAAAGACCGAATGAATGGACCATGTAACTCATAGCAGCGGCGAACATATGCCGGATATCATATTAAAAATAAATGTTATGAAATTATCTACTAGATTATAATAAAAAAAATCATTCCAATCATCATTTTAAGTTCTTAAGCTCTCAAAAAACACCCGAATAGTGAGTAAAAAATATACTATTGTATATGGATCGTATGGAAAATACATAGGAAATTCCAGCTAAGCGTCCCACATGAAACCGAGTTGATATCAGTAGAATAGCTGATTTATTTTTATTTCCTTGCGATTGGATGATTTTAATGTCAAAGTGATCTGCTTTTTTTATTTTTGCGCTTTTTTGTTTACATTTTGATTGAAGTTTTGTCACTTCACCTTGAAGCGACTATCAGCTCTTGTCAGGCAGGATTTCGTACCGACTCTTCATGCACTGACCAAATAAACACACTGCGCATCGTTATTGAACAATCAGTTGAATTTAAGTCAAAACGACAATTTTTGTTCATCGACTTCGAAAAGGTCTTTGACAGCGTCGAGCGCGAATGCGTATGAGCAGCTCTTCGGAGAAGGGGTATCCCAGAAAAACTGGTAGCTCGTATTAAGGGAGTTATTGCGGCGTAAATTGCCGATTGCTCCACAAAGGTGCGTTGTCAGAGCCTTTTCGAGTTGAGAGTGGAGTACGGCAAGGGCATATCCTCCCCCAATTCTTTTTCTTTTGGTTATCGAATTTATTATGGCCTCTACTTTTCCTGTTGGTGTTCGAAGTGGCATTCAATGGAAGCTTGATAACACCATGTTGAGATACGTGACCTATGCCCATGACATCTGCTTCGTTCGACTGGACTTAAAACTAACATAAAGCCTTGTATCTCAACAGTACCACCCCTGAGATATAGGTAGTCGATGGGCAACAATTCGAGAGCGTAGAGAATTCTTGCTGCTTCGGAAGTATTGTCGACGCAAGGGGAGGCTATGACATACATAGATGTTGAACAAAGAGTATGCAAAGCGACATCTGCATTTGGTATTCTCGCGACTCTATGGCAGAGCAATAGCATAAGCTCCGGTACCAAACTGAAAATATTCAATGCTTGTGTTAAATCAATGCTGCTGTGTGGGTGTACTACTTGGAAGGTTACAGTGTCAATCATAAAACGCCTTCAAATTTTCATCAACCGCTGCCTTCGACGCATACAATGAATCTTCTGGCCCCGTGAAATAAACAACTCCGAGTTGCTTAGGATTACCAATCAAGTGGAGATTGCCTGTGAAGTGCGGAGAAGAAAATGGCAATGCATTAGTCAAACACTTCGAAAGACGACAACTGCTGCATTATCAAATAAAACCAAACAGTTGAAGTAAATGTAAAATATAACCGATTTTGAGTGTTCGTTTTGACGGTCGGATGCAAAAGAAATTTTTTTTTTTTTTATTTCAGCCTTTATTTATAACCGCTTATCCCGCTATAAGCCAGTAAATACGGTTTTTGTTTTATTTAATGGAAAATAATGCAATGCTGCCAAATCAAGTGAAACGTTACATTCAAAGTATTTTTTGTATTTTATTCGCTACTCGCTAAGTCATTGGTGAATCGAACACATTTACTATAACTAGTGTTTAACCGAAAAATTCTGAAAACTCTGATTTAAATCAAGTAATATAGAAGAAGAATAAGCATCAAACGGGATAGATTTCTTCTTAAAGGAGCATTCATGCCATAAACAGTTTTAGTATATCTCACATAAAATGCTTCATTGCTGCGAAGAATATCTGGGAGAATATTAAAAGGAATTTTCATAGGAAAGTAGACTGTACAGAAATCTTTAAATTGAAAATTACACTTATAGCCCATGAAAGGGCCCATAGGAACAGTATCAGGCACCTATATGTCTGGTATGGTCTCTGTTATGAGGTCATGAATAATGGTAAACGTATTGACTAACCGAAATTGGTGATTACCGTTGATTTCATCACAACTCTCATTTTTAAAATGCATGGAGTGCGACTTTAGCATCTCACAAATATCAATTCGTCGCATTTTGACCGACCATTTGGACTACTCTTAAGGTGTAAATAAGGTTTGTTCCGCAGAACCTCAGCATTAGTTAGCGAGTTGTTCGCTTAATCTGTGCTTTTTACCCTTTCACATTATTGCTTATGTTATGACATCGTGCAGGTCATCCCAACTGATGACCTAAAACAATGCATTCAAAAGGCTTAGAAATCGTGCAAATAGCTGTATTGAGTCAAAAAGGTACTATTTTCAATCAAGTGAATCGATTTTGCCAAAAGCTATTCTTCTTTGCTTATTTTTCAAAATTCATTTTACTTTGGAACGCACCTTCTATATGTGTATATATATTATGTTAAATTATGTAACTTAATACGCCCGTCGCCTTCACACGAATATCTTAGGATTTAAATATTTGTATTAGCTGCTGATTGAACCTTCATCAGCAGTGGACTGTGCATCCGAGGGGCAAATGCCTTTTTATGCCCTTCTTGGCAATTTCTTTACTTTCACGTACTATTTGCAAATATGTCTCCGGGGTCCATGCCCTTTGCCCCTGCACTTACTTTTTGCCATAATATAGATTTTTATTTGCATTCTAATGCTACTCGTCGTAAGTCTACTGGTCTGCTACTCCGTCTTCGCGCCACTTTCGTACGCATTTACAATAACATTTATTTTAGTAATGGAAAAATCATGTTTATCCATTTTTCTTTCTTTCGGTTATCATTTAAATCATTTTTGCAGCTAAGTTTGCCGTAGAAAATACTAATAATGAAAGGATAGGACGAAGCGTCGATGCAATAAGGATATCGTGGCTAATACAAAGCAGCAAAATAGACTTCAATACAGTTGGGATATAAATTACTAAATTTACTCTGCATACTTTGCGTAAGTTCAAAAAGCCAGTACCACTCAAAGAATGTCATCCGTTAGGAATATACTAAGTCGACTTATATAAACACAGACTGAAATGAGATTGGCTTAACTGCTGCCATTTTAAGATTCCTTTCTAAGAAGTTGGTTGATCCTTATTATAATAAGCAGAATGGTCGGTGATAGACTTATATCTACTCAGTTTATAAAAAAAACCAAAGCAGTGCACAAAATCGCAACAAAGAGCCAATATTAAAAAAATTAAGCTTATATTCATAGAGAATTAGTTAGATGCGAGCCTAGATTTCCCTTGAAATTTACGATTTCATATCATTGATAATTGCTTCACTGTTCTTATTGCTCAGGCAGATAAAACAGTCTTTCTCTAGGCTGTTTACGATAGCATGCACAGTCCAGAAACTCTCTGTGAAGCAGACATAAGACAGACTATTAGCAACTGAGTAGATAAAAAGTAGATGGAAAAAATGACCACCACCGGGTGTAATTTTCAAAGCACGTCCAGGAAAATAAATTCTTCCTGCCCTTTAAAGGGTATAAAGCAGATTCCTTAAAAATCACTGGGTACTAATTGGAGCACTGTTGCCTCAGCTACTACCTCAGCGTCTGCAAAAGTTTGGCAGCCACTAGATAATATATAAGTCCTTATATATGTATAATTATATATATATATATATATTGAATCCTCTAACTCCTCGTTCGAGCATAGGGCATCAACAACTCCTCTTCACCATCGAACGTGGTTTTGTCCAAACACTCTAAGTTCAATCCAACTCTTATTTAAAGACCTCATTTCCGTCTCCGTTGAAAGGTGCCGGGTTATTCATGGTCTGCCCCCATTTCGTATAGTCTGTTGAAAGGGGTTTCAACGTCAAGCTCTCTTTCTCGATCTGCGGCGATCAGACATCCCAAGTAACCACTAGATAAAATATCAATATTTTCATTTAAAAGGCAATAAACAGTCTCAAGGCAAAAGGAGTCTATAGTATTCTCACTAGAAAATATACAAGGCATTGGCCTTCTCTCCATATCTGCAAACTGAATTTCTAAGCTACAAGACGATGAAACCTTGTAAGAAATTATGTATGAATTTGTTGTTTTGTCTGTTGCTAGGTAAAAATTTGTCCATATTCTTCTTCTTCTTAATTGGCGCGATAACCGCTTACGCGATTTTGGCCGAGTTCAACAAAGCGCGCCAGTCGTTTCTTTCTCGTGCTAACCGGCGCCAATTGGGCACACCAAGTGAAGCCAAGTCCTTCTCCACCTGATTTTTCCAACGCAAAGGATGCCTTCCTCTTCCTCTGCTACCATCAGCTGGTAACGCACCGAATACTTTCAAAGCCGGAGCGTTTGTATCCATTCGGACGACATGACCCAGCGTCGTCGTGAAGCTCATACAGCTCATCGTTCCATCGTCTGCGATATTCGCCGTTGCCAACGTGCAAAGGTCCAAAAATCTTCCGCAGAATCTTTCTCTCAAACACGCCAGCGTCGCTTCATCGGATGTTGTCATCGTCCAAGCTTCTGCCCCATGCGTTAGGACGGGCATGAAAATGTGTCCATCTAAGCATTCCAAATTATACGTTACAAGTTTCTTGACCTTGGCCAACATAGCCTTCGGTTTTGCTCAAATTTTGCATATAGGTTAAATCCATACTCAAACTGACGGAAATGGAATTAAAAAATGTTTGAATTTTTTTTTTTTTTGCAGATATTGTGGAGGTGTCAAATATCCAAAAAGTCCCTAACAAGAAAATTAAACACTTTCTGAAATTTGTTTGAAGGTTCGGAAAGGATTTATTTTCATATGTTCTAATCTACATATATTTGGCATAAAAGGTGCTAAAATCGAATCTATAAGGCTCACAAAACAAGCACCTCAAGCGACGTTCAAGGGTTCCATATACATATATTAGGCCAGGTCGATGTGTAGGGAGGCAAAAAAATCGCCCATTGCTCTGTGAAAATCATATTCTAGGGATCAAAATAAGAAACTTTGCCGAAGGAACCATACCTGTAAAACGAATTCTGATGTCCCCCAATTTGCGTCAAACTTTTTAGTTTCTTTTCTCATGTAAAGGCCAAAAATGATGATATTTTGAAATGATTGTATGGGGAACCCCCCAGGGGAGTTCCAGGGGGTGTGCCAGTGGCATGGGTGGATCGGCCGTCCAAAGTTAGTGGGGTCGGTCATACATTTGGACTCGATTGGAGCACTCTAAATGGGTCAAAGTGGGATTTTTCTTATTTTGATCTCTAGAATACGATTTTCACAGAGCAATGAGCGATTTTTAAACCGACCCGCCCTAATATATATGCTTAATATTTTTGTAAATTGCAAAACTGATTGGACCAAAAATTAAAAGTTTTCAAGAATGAGTAGATTATCCGTGATAAGTCCGGGGCTGGGTGGACGAAAGACCAGCATAGCAGAGAGCCACACATAAATTGTTGTTTAATTTTGAGGCGAAACCAGCATTAACACCGATAGTAAAGTCAGCCTTGAAATCCGACGGTGAATCCCTCTGGCCAATAAGAGCTACTTTGGTCTAAGTAGGCAACTAATAGTAAACTCCTCTCTCGATGAACAAATTTAATGCGTATCAACACCATCGAAACGCAAACTTTTCAAATTACCGGTACACCATTGAAGACGTGGATGAATTTTATAACCTTGGAAGCACTATTTAAAAAAATGGCGGGTCAGCCAGCGTCGCGTTTGGTATGACGACAAGATATGGAGAGTGACTCACATTTCCAGCCGTACGAAGGTGAAGATATTCAACGCTAACATAAAGCCAGTAGTCTTATATGGGTGTGAGACGTGGAACATGACAGCGTGCACACTACAAACTTTGCAATATTTTCTGGGTTCGTAGGATTACGCGAATGTTCTGTCACTTCAGCAGCATTCCCAGTATATGTATGGGGATTGTTTATGCTGCTACAACAACAACCACAACCAGCGAACATGTGGAGGCGATAAGTTGAAGCTGGAGTGAAAAAACAGGCTATTCCTTGAGTCAAATTAAATTCCTAGCTCTAAATAAATCAAATTCCAATTTGATTATTGAGGCCCTATGTTCCACATAGGAACTATGGGAAAATACATACACTCGTATATATCATTTAAATTATAGTAAAACAGTTTATTTATTTAAAATCACTCAACACTTCAATTCAAACAAATTCACACATGCATTTAAATTGATCCTAATGACTTTTCTATTGAACTCGCCCTTTATAATCAATATCACGGCGCCCCCTTATTGTTATCTCAGACTTAGCATAAGACTTCCTTCCTCCTACATTTCACTACTCTGTGTATCGGAATACTTTGCGCATATTTAAATCATTTCGATATCGCCGCCTTCGCATCTATTCTCTGCTTCAATAGCTGCTGCGGTTCATTACAATGCTTAGTTTCCTATTTGCGTCATAATGTGTTAAAAAAAAACAAAAAAAAAAAATATATATAAAGGGTGTTCAAAATAAAACAACTTCAGATTTAAAAGAAAAATAACACTCGTCGAAATTTTTTTTAATACATAAGACCTGATGCTAGGCAGCGAAAAACACCAAATTATCCATTCTTAATTTTTCAAGTTATTTCTGGCGCCACTGTTAATCATTATTCTTGAATTAAAAAACTGCGATACTCAGTAAGAATTTTTAAATTTTAAAACGCTTAACTATGACAGAGTCAAGGTTGGGAGGTGTAGGAAGTTAACAGTGTCAAACAAACGTATAATTTTAAAAGAAACTTGTATGATATTAGGATCACCCTGTCATGCTTGCTAATTCAGCTAGCTTCTGAGCTTGTCTTTTTTATTTTCGCGCTTTTTGTGCATTAAAATTTGTGTGATTTGGATATTTCACTTTTTCTGTCATTTTCATCATTTTCCTGCTTACTTTTTCCATTCGCCTCGCATTTCTTCTACTTATATTTTATTTTTCCTATTTTTTTCTCTTTTTTCTGTTTCTTACACCCCTCATTGGCGAACTGTTTTGAATTTATGTAAATTGAAACGTAAACCACAGCAGTAGTAAGTTGACAGGCGCAGCAAAGTGGTGGTGGCAAATCATCACGTCTTGAGTATATGAAGGTAAGCCATCCGAGACGCTACATCATGCGTTATGAAAGTTTATTAAAACACGTTCAGATCTTCAGCAGATTCGTTTTCCAATTTGCATTTTGTTTTTACAACAAATTCGCACGCTTCTCGAGCAGTATCGTAATTGCAGCGAAGGCCAGTTGAATCATTTCATTTGGCATTCAACTTCGTTTGCTGTTATTGTTGTAATTTATTTCCCCAACTCCCATGCTGCCTTTGTTGTTGCAGTTAATACATCAAAGCACCCTTCGCACAAACTGTAAATGAGCACTTTTTGTGCTACGTGGAAACTTACTTCCGGCAAAGCTGTGCAAGGATAGATTCCTGTTGCATATCACAGCTTCTTCTTTTTTTCTTTGCATTCGAATTGGCTTGTTAGTTTTGTGCAAATGGCAATATAGTTTGCTTAATGGTCATTTGGTAATCAATGGAGAAAATGAGGACAAACAATATCCACCAAAAAATGCAATGAGAAGTAGCAACAATAACAATAGCAGTTGAGAACCTGTTTTTCAATTCTTTACTACTTTGCGTTCATCTACATTTAAATCAGCAAATGATCAGTTAAAGGCTATGTTTTACTACTTGCTGATGAGCTTGCCAGGAAGGGGACTGAATTGGCCTCAGAGACCTCCTACCCGGTCATCGGCATCCCCTTGACAGTTGTTAAAGGGGAACTGCGCAAATTATTTCTCAAGAAAGCGCAGAAAAGATGGAGCTCCATTTCTTCATGTGTTATTTCGAAAACCCTTTGGTCCCAATACGATATACGAAAGACTCAGAAAGTTCTTTGAACTCCTCGCGATTCAATTTCCAAACTCGTAGCAGTGTTTACCGGTCACTAGACGATCGGCACACATGCGGAAAAGCTAGGGTTACCATTTAACCCCCATTGCAGAAGCTTTAGGGACCTTTCAGAGAAGGAGACTGTAGAGCATTTTCTCTATAAATCTCCGGGTTTGGCAGCTAGTAGACAAAGGTCACTGGGAGCTCCTTTCTTCGACAGCCTGGAGCAGTGCGCCAACATAAATCCAATCAATCTTCTCCATTATATCAACACTCTGGTTGGCTGTAGATATCTGCCTGTTGGAGGTCTCAAAATGGTATCTAAACGGCGCTTTAGTGCTCCTTGAGGAGTGCCAGGTGCACTTCAACCATTTCACCTACCTACCTACATACATGGTCCTTAAGGGGGAATGTTACTTTTTTTGGTGAATTAAGACCGCAAATTATTTTAGTACAATACTTTGCTATGAGTCGAAATGAGCTTTAATGAAGTCAATGCAATTGCGGTATTACTTAACGATCTTATTGAAGTACTCGTACTTGGCATTTTTACAAATTAAAATTTTGTACAAAATTTTTATATTACGAAATATTTTTTTATATTAAAAATAGCAATCATAGTTTTTCTAATTGTTAAGATTTGACAGCTATCTAAATATTCAGTAAAGGTTGCCATTTCCTCCTCACACTTGTTGGAAATGTGGAAAAAAATTATAGAAGTTCCTGCTCAATGATAAATACACAACTTTTTTATAAGTGGCTCTTCCACTCCCTGCGAAAAATCTCCAATTTTCCCCACTAAACCCACGGCGACCCTCTTTACCACCTGCACGAAGAAGGTCAAACTACAGCTAAAGGTCAAACTCTAAAACACACCAATACCCACAGTAAACAACCCCCAAAATTTTTGGTGTCTCCTTTTCAGCGCACACAACCGCAATTGCTACTAAATTCCAAAACCCCAACAAGGTCCACAGACAATATTTGCGAAAAAAAGATATTTTCCTAGCAACATTTAAAACAATTATTCGGCCGGTTCTGAATTGTGCTGCTACCGAAGGTATCACCCCTACAAACATTTTCAAGGGCCTGAGCCACTCTCCAGGCACCTCAGGAGGCATCTCTTCTACTATATTGACGAAATCTAGGACAAAACACAATCCCAACTACTAGACCGGCCATATACAGACAAACATTAAACTACATTCATCGGGAGACCCTTACTACCTTTCTAAACTCCCGACCCCTGAACGCAGTAAACGGAGTCCAACCACCGCCTATGAAAACAAATATCTTCAGCTGTGTCACGAGGCTCGCTTAACGTTGACCCAATTTCGTTCTGGATATTGTAGTAGGTTAAACTACTTCTTATCCAGAATTGACTGGGCTGACTACTCACCTAACATCTTTGTCCTTCGGGACCCAATCTGTCGAAATAGCACGTTTTTTGTGTCTACCGCACTTACAGGGTTAAGTAAGCTGCTACAGCAACAACAACTTTGCAAACCTCAAGCCATCATCTAGACAGAAACAGAGACTAGTGTGAAGTGGAGAAAACAAAGTTACGTCAACTCTTTGGTTCTTCGCAAAAATTGGCCGCCGCATGAAACACTGATATCTGATAATCTAAAAGAGTCCGAAAAAGAAATTGTAGGAGACTCATTAAAAGCGAAAGAGGTTAAAGATAATTAAGGACTGTCATTTTGCGTTTAATTTCAGTTGGCAAAGAATTCCATATTTTTATTAGAAAAGAAAGACCATACACTCTTAAACAAGGTATTTATGTTTGGAAACTAATATAAGACCTATTGTTTGGGGACACTGACTTAGTTTAGTGTCGTAACAATTTTCAAAGTTTGTTGTAGTAATCAGTAAGCATTATGATGTAACTTTCTCTATGTGGATAACCACGCACGATAAGCGGAGAGCGAAACTGCTTCCCTCTTTGATGCATTTAACTTCAGGTTCCCAATTGGAACGTCGAATCAATTACATTTCGGTAATACGTAAGTCTTGAAAACGCCTTTAACATGACTTATGTTTAGTTACTTCACTATACGTCAGTAGTTTATTGTAGAGAGGGTATACAAGGCAGTCAGAAGAAGTATTATTGAGAAGATAGCATGTTGGAGGTGACGTAACCATGCCAATAGAAAACAGCTGATACAATCAAACTTATGGGTAACACTGTAATCGATTAGAGGTGGCACACCATAATGTTGTAGTCATAACCATAACCGCACAGACCAATTGGATTTCGGTGTTGCACTATAACCTCAATCAGCTGATTGATGACTTTGCTTGCATATTTCTCTTCGTCGACGCTGCACTTTTGTTCTGGAGTTTTTAATAGTTACAGTTTTGATATTTTTTTTTCAATATTTAATTGTCGGTTTTGTCTTTGATGTTGGCTATATTTCGTTAATTTCAATATTTCCTTTTTGCTGATTTTATTTGTCGTATGAATTTCTCATCTCTGATTTTGATTTTCATTAAATTTATTTATATTGCATAAACTTTTACGCACATATCATTCATAATGGAAACGCAAAACTAATTGAGCTTGTCCGAGACTAATCTTGTATGTACGGCAAGGCGAATAAAGACTTTAAAAACGCTCAAAATAAAATATATAAAAACTTAGAAATTGTCGGTAAATGATAACTGAATTTATTTTTGTCATATTAATTAATTTCTTTTCGCATACTTACATATGTATGTTCCAAATAGAATCTGTAGCATTGAAACGATGGGAAAATTTGAGGGAGCGCTTTGCAAGGAGATTCGGTAAACGAGTAAATCTTCAGTAAGTGTTGGTCGCTGCTAGAAAATTTTCCAATTTTTAAAACGTCACATAATTCCAAGCCTGTAAGTAAAAGTATTGTTTTTATTTTAATGAATATAAAGGTGTTTTAAATAGAATGACACAAAATGTGCAAGTGCTAGACCGAAGTGGGGTGCCACGAGTGATGAAATGTTGTTCAAGCCATCGCTGTGAGTAAAAGTTTCTATTGAAACTCCGAGAATTGCGCCAGCACAGTCCCCGCAGATTTCGCCAATAGACTCATCGCCAGTTCGAACTGCTAAAAATTCTAAAAATTTGCCATCAACACCGGGAGGAAGAAAGCTAACATCGCGAGAATGTGGATTCGCCATCGCCATTGTCGGTTTCTCCTCATTGCTCTTCCCTTAGCATATGGCGGTATTATGTTAAGAAATGCTTATGTAACGTTGAATTTTGTATGTTTTGAATAATTGGTCAATCAGTCTCAGGGTACGTCACATTACGATCTTGCAAATTTAGGTACTTCATCTGTTCTAGCATAACAACCGATTTTGAACGATCTGAATAAAATTCATCATTCAGCAAAGTACGCCCACTCTTGAATTGGAAAACCCAGGGAAAAAACACAGGCTCGAGTTGGTTCAGATGTAGAAGCGAGTTAATCGGCGCACTGTTTTGGTTTCATCACACGAACATACTAATGGCAGCCGGTTCTACGTTACCGGAATGACTCGGGTTTTACCCGACCAAGGGCTGCCGCCCCAGTAAACTAGCGTTGTCTAGTGAACCGTTTATCACTTACGATTTAATGCCACTTTTCGTTCAAATTGAATGTTCAATCATCATCATCATAAATTCCTAGAGTTAAAGTGTGGAACATAGAGCCGCCGCGAATTTCTTCCATTCGGGTCTGTTTTGCGCCAATCTTTTATCTTCATTCCAGGTAAGCTGCATGGCACGGGTTTCTGACTCCACCAGTCGTGTCCAGGTATTCGTTGGGGTGCCAGTCAATGGAGGTTCTTGTTAAGTCACCATTTCCTCTGAACAGAACATGGCCAATCCACCCCCATTTTCTCTTTCGGATCTCTAATAGTATTGGCCTCTGCTGGGTTCGGGCCCATAAGTCAGCATTTGAGATAATATTTGTCCAGAATATTTTGAGAATTTTTCAAAAGGCATATGTTTACAGAAACTCGTAATGAGCTTGCGTTAGCTGAAATCCCATTCCACATTTCACAACCATAAAGTACCGAGTTAAAAACTCGCAGTTTTGTGCGCCGTGAAATTTGTGATGCGTTGCAGCTTTCTTTATTCGGCTTTTGATATCATCGCTCGAATCTCCAGAGACCGATATAACGCTGCCTAAATAGCAAAAAGGTTGTACATCTTCGAGGTCGATACCATCAATTGAGACTTGGTTTTCTGGATATTGATCTTCAAACCGGCTTTCTCAGCTGCTTCGCGCAGTTCTTGAATCTTCGCTGCCATGTCAAGATAGTTGAGCGATAAAAGACAGATGTCATCTGCATAGTCAAGATCTGCTAGGCGTCCTTGCAGTACCAGGTAATACCGCCTCCAAATGATGAGGCGTTTTTCATGACAACGTTTAAAACAATGTTAAAGAGAAGTGGCGGGAGAACACATTCTTGTCGTGAACCTGCTAATACAGGGTCCGACACTCGAAGTTTAAGCAATTAAAAAGGCTATACATTTACTTTGGAAAATTACTTTTATTCAAATCAAAGTAAAAAATGTGTGAAAAAAAACAAATTGAGGCATCAATTTACTTACGCTCGATATGTCAATCTTTTGCCTTAACTATGGCCTTGAGGCGGTCCAGAAACGAATCGCAAGTTGCCCGAATGTGACTTGCAGGTATTTTGACCCACTCAGGGACACTCACTCACGTCTGCCACCGAAATGTTTGTTAGCCCACGGCTTTAAAGCAGCCTCCAGAATGCTTGTCCGACAATATATCGCATTTACCTTGACGCCAGGCTCGATGAAAACGATTAGAGAACGCCCAACTACGGTTACGGCGGCCCAAACCATTGTCCGTGGCGGGTGCTGCCTCCTGGTGGCCAATCCATGACTCCTATGAACGGTCGATCTAAATTCTATCATTTTGAGAGTTTACAAATTGCTCAGTTTCAAAAATTTTTTCGTCAGAAAACACAATGTTCGGAAATTGACCGCTTTCAGCCAAACGAAGCAACTCTTCGCTCTCTCAAGTCTGACTTGTTGCTGCTTTGGTGTGAGATCATGCGCCTTTTGGATCTTGTAAGGCTTCACTTTGAGACCATTTTTATTTTTCAGTATGCGGCGAATGGTACGGTCAGATATTTTCAGTTCTTTCGTCATTTGATTGACACTTATTCGGGAATTTCGCTCAAGTCAGTTCTTCTCTTTTTGAACCATTTCACGTAACATTACAGTCTTTTGATGGCCGCCTCCATGGTGTTTCGCGATGCTACCAGTATCATGTAATGATACGAGTAATGGTGTGATAAACAAAACCTTTATTAACTTAAAGATTCTCGGGCTCACGAACAATCCCTGGTTGTGATTTTTCAAATCTGAAATCCATTACTGATTTTTTTTTTGCGTTTACTCGTTTGCGTTTACTCTCGGCAAAATACTTCTGCGCGCTTATAAACAATACTCTAGACTGTCATTTAACCAGTTAATAGACAGCTGATGCCCGTGTTTTCTGAAGTTGGTTACACTTCGAGTAACGGACCCTGTATTTTGATTTTGTCACCCAGAGGTTTCTCATGCATTATCCAACAGCTTGCGCCCATGTAAAGTGCTTCGACGAGTTGAATCCATTTCGATGGGAGCCCTTTGCACTCGAGAGCGTTACGAATAGCGCCATGATATAAAGTATCGAACGCTTTTTGGAAGTCTATAAAGATGAGATAGAGCGGGGTCCTCCACTCAACTGACTGTTCAACGATAACTCGGGTACTGTGGTTCAAGTGGTCGATGCGTGAATGGTTCGCTCTGATGCCCGCCTGTCCCTGTCAGAGTTTCCTGAGTGTTTCCTGCCTGAATTTTCAATGATCTGTAAAAACATAAAAATTGCACTCGTATGAAGAAACGTTCTGGGTGGAATTATCATCAAAAATATCAAACTCTTCCATGAAAATATTAGATTTGGCATAATCATGTTGGTGTTGCCACTCGTATGAAAAAACGTTCAACCTCTTCGATGAAAATATCAGATTTGGCATAATCACGCTGACATATCCTAAGACTTAAATAGCAATTTACGTACTCATAATAAAACAATTTGTATCCATAGCTGATGATTTCAAAATAGATAGCGCACACATCATCACTTATGTGAGCAACAGTGTTGCATGGATACACCAGCATTTCGGTGCTCTTCGGCGACTCAGCCGTCAATAGCTAACTTTTTTTATTTATCATACAAAAACCACACACAATACAGATTTCTACGACAACATTTCCTACAAGCCCGGCTATGATTTAAGAATCGTGCATCCCTATGCAGAAGCTGTAAGTCTGCATTTAAATTTTTACTTTTCTTTCCTCTGTCACCTGTCAACAACTTCGACAACTTCTTGACAGTTCTTACAAACGTGCATTGCGGCAGATAAGCAAGTTGCATATTGTCTTCATGCTGACATTTCTTGCGAATGTCTCCCTATCTTTCTCACAAAATTAGTGCATTATTTGCGGCTACGTTGACGTCTTAGCTCAAAGGCACGTATGAGTAACATCACATCGCGTATACGCAGCGCTGAACTCGTCTGTGTGTAAATATATCTAGCGGTTTATTTACATAAATATAACTATGGACATATTAATGTTGAAATGTAGTGCATTTGCATGAATACAAACTCATTTCCTTGCAATAATTTCTTGGTTACCCACCATGACACCTTTTCACCTCTGCTTGCACACATATGTTGTTGTTGTTGTTGTAGCAGTATCTTGCACACATATCTTCTGCCTTGATTTCACTCCGACATCCCACCGCTTCACTTTTCTGTTTATTCCACTACAATGCTCTGACTGACTTGACGATTTCTTTATCATATAGCACTCGTACATTTTGCATATAGGATGTGCACGCGCTTTGTTTGCCTGTCTGTTTGCCTGTCCGCCTGCCGTGTTTCACCTTGCTGTTGCTTGTCAGTCAAATTACTGTTATTGCCTCGAATTAGTTTCACTGGTGGCATAAAAATGCAACACTCCTCGTTTGTGTACCAACAAATACAAATTCTTCCAGTAGCTTTTTAAGTAATGGGAACCCAAAGGTGGATCTAAAAAGGTTCTTAAAGTATGGCTTTTCACTTATTCAAAAATGTAGGAATAAGCTTAATTCTGTTGCAAGACAGAATAAGCTTGTACTTATATGGGCTCCAGGACAATGCGGAGTTCAAAGCAATAAAATTCCCGATGAATTGGCCAAATGTGAATCAGCCGTTTCCCCACAGGGGTCTGAGCCAATAATCGAAATCAGTTCTGCAGGAATCATGAAGTGGATCAGTGATTATGTATACAATTTACATAAAGACCGATGGTACAGTCTAGAACGCTGCAGAACTGCAATGTGTTTTGTGACAGGCCCGAACAGAAAACCGTCGAACTTTTTTCTAAAACTTGGAAGGAAAGACGTTCGGTTAATGGTCAGTACTCTTACAGGACACAATCCATAGGGTCAGCATATGACCACCATTGGGAGCATTGAGGACCCGATTTGCCTGTTGTTGTTTTTGTTGTTGTTGTTACAGCATAAACATATAAATATAAATCCGCGTCGTTCCGGTAACGTAGAACCGACTGTCAGGGGAACGAATTTTCCTGTCTTGCTTAGAGGAGGCGAATAGCACTGAGCATTTTCTCTGTGAGTGTTCTGTATTTGCTAGAGCAAGGCTATGAATTTTTGGTACCAAAGTCATGATAACTTGTAATATTCGTTCTCTTAAGCTAAAGGACAATTTCAGATTTACCAAAAAATCTGGAAAACTCTCACAGGTCTAACTTCCTCTATATCTCTACTCTATCCTATCTTTTTCCTTCTGTTAGTTCTCTCCTTTCCTCCTTGACTATCTATTCTTTTACTTTCCAGAGCTTTAAATACAATGGACTTTTTAGCCTGAGTGTTTTAGGAGTTACCAAATTCTTCGGTGCTTCTTTTCTTGACTTCTTAAAATTTAAATTTCTTAGGTTTCAACAATATTTATGACTTTATAGTTTTTTATATGTCCCCACTATCAATATCACCTCCCTAAACGGGTGGGACTATCACTTGCTGCCGTGGTAAGGTACCTCGAGATTATTCTAGACCGTAAACACAACTGGAACCGTAACATCGAAGATAAGTAATAGAAGAGGCTTAACATATCGCATAGTACGCAGCGGTGGTACACTGTGGTTATAAGGCCCATTCTCTTCTATGGAGTCAATATTTGGTGGCCAGCGTTGGAAAAGATAATATCCAAGGGTAAACTGGGCAGGGTACGAAGAGCAAAATTTATGTTTATCACAAGAGCGCTGCCTTCTACAACAACACTCTGAACACTCTACTGGACCTACTTCCCATAGATATCTTTGGTAAATTCCGGTTTAATTTCAATGCGATCCGACTAAATGCGTGCCTACCCTGGAACGGTTTTAGGCTTGGGTATTGGAAAATTCCAGACACACTTCCGGAAACACATGCTAGATAACACGGATGTTGTTGTTGTTGTAGCAGCATAAACATTGCCCATAAATATACGGTGAATGGTGCTGGAGGGGCAAGTCCTTGGCCGATTATAAATCCGGATCATTCCGGTAACGTAGAACCGACTGTCGTGGGAATGTACCACCTCTTAGCTACAAAGGTTGTTTATAGCTCTCAATTGGGGAAAATATAACTGTAATTGATAATGACCGATGATATTTAGCTAAGCTAAGCAAAAACTGAAAACACAATTATTTCTAAATATGAGATAAGCAATGTTTGTATTAGATGATACTGGTCCAAAATTTTGCTTCAAAAGTTAATAATTTTTCTACAACAATCTCAATTAAATGTTGGGATCACGATGAAGACTTAAGTAGATCCAGGGTCAATGGCCAACTTCACTGCCGGCTAGAACCTAAATAAAAGGGTCGGAAACGGCATCCACCCAAAAGTGCTGCAGCTGATTGTAAACCTACGGCTACTTGAAGACTTCAGTGTCTTCGAAGCTGAGTTAATAGCAATAAAAGAGGCTACGTTGTGGGTCAGGGGCACGCCCGCCACTGCACAACCGCTCACTATCGATCGGCAGTCAAACTGCAATAATACTTCGTGAAGTGCCGCTTAGTGAAGTTTGATTTTTTTTTAATTTTTCCTTTCCTTTGATCTTATTTTTTTATTTTTTTGCTTTTAAAGGATTAAAATATGTATTGAACTTGATTAATTCAGAGTGATTGTAAACATTTCAAAGTTGTATAGCAAAAACATAGTACTCCAAAGGGGTGAGTGATTTTTGATTTATTCGTATTGCAGTTTGAAAATTATTTTTATGATTTTATTAACCCTCAATACGATATAAACAAAACCCCCCGCCATTCAATTTCCAAACTCATTGCGATGATCACTGGCCACTGGGTGATCGGCACTCACGCGGAGAAGCTTGGAATTCCGTAAAACCCCCATTGCAGAAGCTGTGGGGATCCTACAGAGAAAGAGACTGTGGAACACTTTCTCTGCAGATGTCCGGCTTTGGCGGCTAGGCGCTTGATATTCCTCAGCGTCCCCTTTGGGGATGACTTGATGAAATTCTCCAGCCTAGATCCCTTTTCTCTCCTCCGCTACATCAACAGCACTGGATGGCTGTAGACGA
>JAYXIM010006707.1:0-40131 GCA_037575425.1 Anastrepha fraterculus | reverse complement strand
TTAAAGGCAGCCGTTCAGAATCGACGTGCTTTCCTGCAAGGTACAAACGTAAGTATGTATGCATGAAAGCGCGCTATTCGCCACAAAGGCATTAACAAACGGCTGCACCCAATGCGATTGGTAATTTACTTTGTTGTGTGTGTGTTTTTTTTTTGCGAATGATACATAAAATGATTCATGTGGTATGTGTGTGATCAGCCTGAAACAACGGCATCTGCACATCCCTCCTTTCCCCGAAGGCTTTGTGATGAGTGCGCAAACGAGTAATCAGTCAAACATCAGTGATTTCCCACATTCACGTTTCCGCACTTCTTTTAGTAACACTTTAACAAACACGAATTAACTCACGGCACTTGCAACAGCACACAACAAACACACAAGAAAAAGAAGTAGAAAGTACCAAAACAGGAAACAACAAAAGGCACAGTACGAGAAATAGCACCATCAAAAGTAGTTAAAGTTTGCAAGAAAAAAAACTGTTAAAGAGCTGCCGCCAATTGACGGCATTTTTGCGTTGATTCTTTCACACGTGGAGCGTTGGTATGATTGAGGTGTTACAAATTAAAAGGCGCTTGTGCTTTGATTTGATTGGATCATGCGCTTGGAAAGCACAAAAGCGTAGGTTTAATTCTTGCACACACATCCACAAATCAATCTATACTTTTCAAGTTTGGCTACATTAAAACATATTGGACCGTAGCTATAAAGTAAAATTTTTAGATAAACCCAAATATTAGCTCGAAAACAGGTTTCCTATTTTATCTCACCGGGAATACAACACATATGTATGTACTAGGTTGTTCAATAAGTTTGGCTGTTCAATAAGAAAACACACAATTTTATGATTTGAAGTTCACTTTATTATTCATTATAGTCACCCTAAACATCAATACACTTGTTCCAACGAGAAAAATAATTTTTTTCTTTTGGGCCTTTTCCCGGTTTTTTTTTCCTTCAGCTGGTCTCAAAGATTAAAAAAATAAATAAATAAATAATTGGCGCGTACACTTCTGTTAGGTGTTTGGCCGAGCTCCTCCTCCTCCTATTTGTGGTGTGCGTCTTGATGTTGTTCCACAAATGGAAGGAGCTACAGTTTCAAGCCGACTCCGAACGGCAGATATTTTTTATGAGGAGCTTTTTCATGGCAGAAATACACTCGGAGGTTTGCCATTGCCTGCCGAGGGGCGACCGCTATTAGAAAAATGTTTTTATTAATTTTGTTTTCACCGAGATTCGAACCAACGACCTCTCTGTGAATTCCGAATGGTAATCACGCACCAACCCATTCGGCTACGGCGGCTATGGCGGTCTCAAAGATTACCTACAGATTTTGCTGTTTTACTAGTTTGCAATTAATCTACAAACAAAATTCTTTTCGCATTTCAAAAAACTGATGCTAACATCTTCTTGGCCGATTTCCGGACATGAACTCGTTTCGAAACCATAGAACCAGGTTCACTTAGCCTTTTGTTATGATTTAGATTCATAGTACTAGTGACTTATTGACGCACAAAATGTACTTTGTAAAAGTTGCTGAGAAAGTCGCTTTTGAATGTGTTTTTATTCCATTGTTAGCGAATGTGGCACCCATTCTGCACACAGCTTTCTGAAACCCAAAATTTCAGTCAAAATATTGCTTACATGGCCCAATGAGATACCTGGGGCTTTTACTAGATCGGTTTCAATCACTCGACGATTTTCCAACACTATTTCAATATTTCAACGATAAGCGCAGTAAAATGATTCAAAACTATTAACTTTTACTAGAGAAAAACAAAAGAAGGAAAATGTGTAAGAATGAGGTTGCCACATCACATGAATAGGGATGATGACAGAGTTGATCGATAATTTCCAACAAATACGATATCCGGCATATTTTCTTTGACCAGCTCTTCTTTTGCGTAAAAGATGCATGCCGATATTATTCGCATCTCATTACATACGAAGGTATGTTACTTTGTACTTTAAATCCATTTTTCTCCAATTTTTATAAGTAAAAAAGCAAAAATAAAATAATGTAAATTTTCATATAATTCATTATGACTTACAGATGGCTGTACAGAATTGAAATATGGTCCACTAACTACTGTCGTTTTTGCGACCACTCCGCGGAGACTCCAGCACACTTCTTCTCGAGTGTTATGCTATAGCGCGAAGAAGGATGAGATATCTCGGCCGGTAGTGGTTGGAAAAAACACGCATACGCTCAGCCCAACCCAGCTCTATCGTAGGATTACTAAGGGAATTGAGTTTGGAGGAGATACTGTGATGAGTAGACGGCACAAAATACCATGCGGAAGCCATGAAGCGAAAACCTCATTTACTTTCATTAATTCCATATAATCTCACTTAACACACTTGTTCCAATGATCTCTGATAATTCGTGTCCCTTTCTCATATACAACAAGTTAACGAATTAAAAACATACCACTAAATACTTTTTATAGAAATATAGTTCTAATTACAACAAAAAACCGCACCAGGCAAAAATTTAATCTTTGTACAAAATTAAATTTTTTTTTTTTTTTGTTAATCTCATCAAAACCTTCAACTTTCTAACCAAAGTTTTTGGAATTTTTCTAGGTATACAGTTTTATAACCCATTGAATTCTAGTATAAGAAAGTGCAAGTTTCAAGCGCAAAAATTTGCCTATATCTGACACGTGATGGCCACATTTCAACTGTAAACCTCATCATTGCATAGTTGGAATTTAAGAAGTAGTTTGCTTACTACTTCACCAATTTTTTATGAATTTGTGTTATTGATAAAGCTTCCAAAATAAAGAAATGTATCATCGCGCGGCAATCAATTATTTCCATTGTTAAAGACACGCCAACTTCAAATGGCTTGTAAATAAAAATTTTGTTTGTTTGTGCAAATCCTGATACAAAAGAGAAGGTTTTTAGCTCCACCAACAAAACCCCGAAAACAAGGCAGTAATGGAAAGTATGGGTGTCTCAAGACGAGCTTAATCCAACAAAAATTGTTCACGGAACAAGCACCTGAAAGAATATGGCCGCCTTTTTTCTGGTCAAGTCGCACTGTACTGCATTATCAACCACACCGAATCAAAATTGACTGATTAGTTTCGGCTGTATCGAATTTCACACCAAACTTTTCCTTCCTGGACGTTTCTGAATTTTCATCAAACTGTGAATGAAGAGGAAATAATCTTTGCAAAATACAATAAAAATTAAAAATTATACAACTAAATTACTACAAAAAATTTTCGAGCTATAAAGTAACTTATATTTATCTTAAATTTTATAAATTTGGAGTTTGATGTTTACGATTCGACTTTTAGTCCTTTTTTTTTACTTTTGCGGGCTTGCGATAAATTTTCGTGATTTGATTTTTACAATTATAAATTCTAAGCACACAAGGATGTAAATAAATATTTTTAATGCCGGTCAAACTGTCATAACGTACACTATTGCCATCTATCGAAGCTTTTAGAATGAACAGAAGTCAAGGACAAGCAAGGCATTGCTTACCTTTACAAACACATCTTAGGATGACAAAAGCTCCAACATGCCTACTACACGGAAGGGTATGTAATTTTTAAAAGCTCAAAGTAGTTTCCGTTTGCGAACTTCAGATTAAGTCTAAGACGTCTAGAGCTTTCTGTAGAAAATATACCATTGCATACAAATGTAATTTTATAGGCCCTTATAAAAAATGTAATTATAACTTTTTTATTATTCATTTATTTGTATATATAATTAACGCTTACATCATTTGTTGGGTGTTTGTCTGAGCTCTTCCTGCAATTTGTGGGCCGCGCCTTGATATTTTTTCCACAAGGGCGGTACCTACAACTTTTTTTGCTTTATGTAGATTTGATATTGGCTGCTGAATGGAAAACGCTATTGAAAAAAATGTTAATTACAATTTCATATTTCATGTCTACAGTGGGTTTAGCACCAGGGAAGTCAAGCACAAATCCATTACTCTATAAAACGGCATTTCAGCCAAGTTTTGATTTATAAATTATTTCACATTTATTTGGTTGTATAAGTTGGGAAAACGGAAAGAAAAAAAAACAGAATTTAAAAATGTTTCATTTTTTTCAGAGGTTGCTATAGTATAAACTAAACCAAATGATATTTTTTTAATAAAAATTGTATTTCCTTTTCATAAAGCTTTAAGCTTTTAAGCTTCAGTCAATAGCAATAACATGGCTGTCACATGTGTGTGTAATAAAAAATTTTAGCTTTTAATTTTGTTGTAAACGAACGCTGAAACGAAACGCACCGTACGCGCCTTAATGGTTAGTTCTATTGTTGTTGTTGTTGTAGCAGTAATACAAGCCCTGTCAGTGTAGTGCATATCACTGGTCGTCTTTGTCTAGCTCATCTAAAGAGAGGCCCAGGAACATGCTGTTTCGATAGGTTGGGTCCAGAGGGAGAGGGATGTTAGATGAGTGGGTTTGATGGGGCATGTGAAAAGGTTGTTAGTGTTGTGCGGGGTGCCTTCACATGCCGGACATATGTTTGGTATGACGGGGTAAATTCTGGATAAGTAGGAGTTTAACCTGCTACAGTATCCAGAACGTAATTGTGTGAGTGTTACGCGGGACTTAAGGGGAAGCAGGAGCTCTTCATCTGCTATAGGTGTGGGTTGGACTCCGATTACGCCATTCGGAGGACAGGAGCTTATGAAGTCGGTAACGGTCTCCCGGTGAATGTCGTTTAATGTCTGTCTAAACACTGCCTGGTCCAAGAGATGTCTGTTGGTTTTGTCCTCGATCTCGTCGGCGTAGCTTACAAGGTGTCTCCTGATGTACCTAGGAGGCGGCTCTGGCTCAAGCAGGTGTCTGCAGGAACTGCTTGCTGAGCGGTTTATTATGCTCCATTAGAGGGAGCATCTGTGTCTCATTGTGAAGGAGTTGAAGAGGGGCAACCGGTCGCTACCCGAATGGCAGTGTTTTGGCATGTCTGAAGTTTTATCCACTGCGTCTGACTAGTTCCAGACGACCAAACAGGCGCAGCATAGTTAAGAACCGGCCGACCAATTGCCTTAAATGTCGATATCAACAATCCTTTGTCTTTGTCCCAAGTGCTGCCGGCAAGCGATTTGAGGACCTTGTTGCGATTTTGGAGTTTAGTGGCAATTGCGGTTGTGTGCGCAGAGAAGAAGAGCAAACTGTCAGAGGTTATAACCAAAATTTTGGGATTATTTACAGTCGGAATTCGTGTGTTATCGACTTTTACCTTGAGAGGCAGTTTGGCTTACTTTGTCCAGGTGGTAAAGAGGGTCGCCGTGGACTTAGTGGGGGAAAGTTGGAGATTCCTCGCAGTGAAAAAGCGAGAAAGGTCCGTGAGGTAGTTATTCACTTTGGAGCACAGGCCATCGATGTCATTGCCCGACGCCATTATCGTGCAGTCGTCAGCGTATGAGGCCAAGGAGACTCCCTCTGGCGGTTGGGGGAGTTTCGAGATATAGAAGTTGAACAGACAGGATAAAAGGACACCACCCTGCGGTACACCATGCATGAGCTTCCTCTGTTTAATGTTTAATCTCGACAAATCACTGACGAGTGACGACCGCTCAGATAGTCGGTGGACCACCTCTTCATCCCTGGCGGGTGAAAAATATCATCTAGTAGCGTGGAATAGCTGACTGTGTCAAAAACCTTCTTGAGGTACAACGCTACTAGAACAGTCCTCTCGCAGGGGCGGTTTTGGTTAAGCTCGCGCTTTATCTGGGCGTTTATGACGGTGAGTGCAGTGGTGGTGCTGTGCACTCATCGGAAACCATGCTGATGTGGGGCAGGGGTCAAGTGTTTCGTTAAGAGTGGGAGTAGGAGTCAACTGTGTTCACTACTGGGGAAAGGAGAGTTATCGGACGATAATATTCCCCTTGGTTGGCGTGTTTCCCAGGTTTCAGTAGTGGGATCACTCTCCCTGCTTTCCACTTGTCAGGGATAATGAGAGTGGCCAAGGACAGATTTGACGACCCTTGTGATAAATCCTACTCCCAATGATCCCAGGTGCTTCAGCATCAGCGCGTTCAGTCCGTCATGGCCAATGGCTTTTGATGATTTTGATTTGCTGTTGGCCCCCCTGAACCTCAACATTGGAAAAAATAAGTGGCGCTCTGTCGTTCGTCAGTTTGTGTAGCCGTCTGGTGGCACGACATTTGGTTCTGTCGGCAGGAGGATGCAGTGTAAAAAGTCGGCTAAAATAGCTCGCTCATCTCTTCGAGTGCTCGAAGTGCAACTATTGAAGGTGATGGCCACCTTGTCGTTGTGCTTCTTCGGATTCGAGAGGGACCTTACGGTGGACCAGAGCTTACTCACACCAGAGGTTGAAAATTGAAATTTGAAAAGGTCGAGCCAAGGAGCGCCAGGAGATTTGGTGGCTCCTAAAACACTCAGGCTGAAAAGCCCGTGGTATTTAAAGCTCTGGAAAGGGGGTGGATAGTCAAGGAGGGAAGGAGAAAAGTATCAGAGAAAGAGACAGGAAAGAATAGAGACAGAGATAGAGATAGTTAGTCCTGTGAGAATTTTCCAGATTCTTAGGCAAACGAGAACGAATATTACTCATTCTCATGACATCGGAACCCAATACTCGTAGCCGCGCTCTAGCAAAGGCAGGATACTCACAGAGAAAGTGCTAGGTGCTATCCGCCTCCTCCAAGCATGACATGCACACCGGGTCCCCAATGATTCCAATGGTGGTCATATGCTGACCTCATGGGTTGTGTCCTGTAATGATACCGACCATCAACCGAACGTCTTTCCTTCTAAGTTTTGGTAGAAAGTTTGACAGTTTTCTGTTCGGATTTATCACAAAACACTTTGCAGTTCTGCAGCGTTCTAGACCGGACCATCGCTCTTTATACCGATTGCCTACATAATCGCTTATCCAATTCATGATTCCTGCGGAACTGATTCCGATTATTGGCTCTGGCCCCTGTGGGGGCACCGCTGATCCACGGTTGGCCAATTCGTCGGCGATTTCGTTTCCTTGAACATCGGAGTGTCCCGGAAACCATATATGTAAGTACAAGCCTGTTTTGCGACAGAATTGAGCTTCTTCTTATATTCTTGAACAATCTTTGAGGGCCTTCTGTGCAGCCTGACTGTCACTGAAAACTCCAATCTGTTTCCCGCTCCATCTCCTCTCGATTATCCATTCGGCTACTTTCAGGATGGCAAAAACTTCTGTTTGGAAAACAGTTTTGCCATTTTCCCAATAGCATAGTGATACTTATTACTACCGTTTAAGTACCATCCGGCTCGAGACCCTATTTCATTCTGCGACCCATCGGTAAAGAAAATATCCGTCAAACCTCCCTGCATGCATTCTGGATTGCTCCATTGCTCACTCAATGGAAATCTGACATCAAATTTCCTTCCAAATGAAACGGTGGGTATCAGGTCATCTTTAGGTGCCAAAAACAGTGGATACTGCTCCGACAACAACTTAAAGATTTCTCTGTGTCCCGAAGTTCCATCTTCGTGCCAGAAGCCATGTTTATGGAGTCTACACATTGCTTTTATCGCTTCCTGTTGTATCTTAAGATCCAGGGGGAGCAAATCAAGCATAGCATTTAGGGCATCACCAGAGGTCGTACTCATGGCACCCGTGATGCATAAACATACACTCCTTTGCAGCCTGTATAGTTCCCGGATTGTGGACTTAACCATGCTCCGTCGCCACCAGACCACAGAAGCGTAAGTGATGATTGGTCTGATAAGTGCCGTGTATATCCATAGGACCACAGCAGGTTTCAGACCCCAAGTTTTGCCAAAGGCTCTACGGCATTGCTGAAAAATCTTCAATGCACCACGATTCACCTTCAGTGAAACGTGTGTCTCCCAAGTCAGCTTCTTATCCAAGATTACTCCTAGATATTTAACTCCATCGGAAAGACCAAGTGTCACACCTTCCAGTGTTGGAAGACTGAGTCCATCCAATTTCCATTTTCTCGTAAACAAGACTATCGTTGTTTTGTTCGGATTAACGGAAAGACCTTGTCTCATACACCAGTCATCGATTTTGTCAAGAATCCTCTGAGGTGAAGTTGCAATGCTTCAAGTGTCCTTCCAATTTAGTCGGCTTGTGTTGGATTACTAGTTGCCGGATCTCCAAATTGAGATCCTTTATGATAGGATCACCGGGATCGGTCTGAGGTAGATGGTCACGCCCATTTACCAGAACAGCTGCTTGCGTCGTCGTTTACTGAGCTCAATGTCGAATCGTCTATCTGCTCTGCCAATTGATGTCCCCTACGATAGTTTGGTAGGCTTGAATGCCAAAGATCATTATGCGCATTGAAGTCACCTACAACCAATCGGGTTTCACCTCCGATGACCGCGCCAATATCAGGGTATATTAAAAATTTCGAGCTCAGTATCGCCTGAACAGGCAGATGTACCTTGACATTCTAAGGTGCTGTCCCTGCTGTCGATGCCGTCATCGATCAGACGATGCTGCACAACGTGGTCGATTAAGAACGCTAGGCCTCCACCGTTGTCTCGCTCGCGATCCTTTCTGTGCACATTGTAGCTTTCCCTGGTGATCAGGAGGTTATCTGCGTTAGTCCTGCTGTGTGTTCCGCAATAGTTGTTGCGGCCTGATGTTGACCGGAGGCCGCGCCACAGAGAGCGGTTGTGAGTGCAGAGCTCTGCAGCACAGGGCCACGAAGTAGCATGTCTACTCACGGGGGGTGCGCAGACCAGAAAGTAGCACCAGCCATTGCAAGAATTGCACTTGACTGACGTCAGGTTCCGAAGAACCCTGGTCTGACTCACAGAACACTGTATGGGGGACCAAGAGCTGCTGGTTTGTCCCCGCACTGGGATTGGAGCAGGAAGGTTGTGGGTCAGAAAGGGACTCGTGCTGCAACGATGGGCTCCTGACCGATAAGGATTGACTAGTGCTGACAGTTTGAAGTGGCGGCACATTTCACGCTAAAGCCGTTGAGGCAGGGGCCGCCTGGTGGCGGGAGCCTCACGTGGCCACAAACCGTATGGACCACTCCCTATATGTCTTAAGGCCTGCACTTATTGCTCCTAACCGAGGTGGAGTACGGGTGGAGCCGTTTAAGGCATATGCAGCTATAGAATACTTCTGGTCCAGTACACTGATACGGTACACAAAACAGGGCTAGTTTACTGGGGCGGCAACCCATGGTCGGGGAAAAACCGAGTCATTCTGGTAACGTAGAGCCGGCTGGCATGGAAATGACACAAATTGTAATTCGTGTTAATTTTTACTTTTCGATCAGCTGGAAATTTCAAGTAAAAATTTATCCAATAAGAACTTGTAACTTGCTCTCAAAATGAAATGTCATTTTGCTCTCTCACTTTTCCTTACTTTGCAAGTTTTTTGGGTACATGAACACCAAAACGTGATCATTTGTCATGATTCAATCAATTACCTGATTACAAACTTTTTATGTTGGGGACTCAATTTCCATCTATCGGTCAGATGTCAAAAATATTGGGTAGTTGAAAAAGTCTTTTCGTATTTTGTCAATAGATGTCGTTGGAATCATCTATCTCCAGTGCTACCAATCACATTGTGTCATATGGTGTTAAAAAGGTCACATTTTAAGCTTCATTTAACCAAAAAAAATATTAAATTCGGAGAAGTTGAAAAAAAATGATAGCTGTTCAAAAATGAGTGAAAATAATGAAGAAATTCGCTCTATTTTGAAATTTTTGTATAAAAAAGGGAAGAATGCCACGCAAGCCACCAATGAAATTTGTGAAGTTTACGGAGACGATGCTGTATCAGTTCGTGTAGCACAACAATGGTTCGCTCGCTTCCGTTCTGGAAATTTCGATGTGAAAGATGCACCTCGCTCCGGTCGACCTATCGTTGAAAAAATCGATGAAATTATGGAAAAAATTGACCAGGACCGTCACATAAGCAGTCATGACATCGCCAAGGCACTAAACATTCATCATCAAACGGTTTTGAACCATTTAAAAAAGGCTGGTTACAAAAAGAACTCTGATAATGAATGGGTATATACGAAGTCAGAACCAAACTGTATTTAGCACTTCCGTACTCGTTTATATTTATATTTTATCTAACATTTGTTTTAACATACTTACATATTATATAATTTATAGTATTTATATAACGATATGTATTGAATTCGAAATAAATATTTTATCCCTTTGCCAAGATGAACCAACAGCTTTCTATCGCAATGTTGCCTGTTAACGTTCCCACACAATCGGTTTTACATTGGATTTATATCCTGTCAAGGACCTTAAATCCGGCAGCATCCTCCACACATTTATAGGAAATATCCACGCTGTTACAACAACAACTACTACTTTCACCATGTGGAAGAGCTGTCCTTGCCCATTGCTTTCAAGTTTCACACTGACAAAACTGAAAAACTTACACGGCACTTCAAAGTCTGGCAGAAGGGGGATTTAGAAAAATATACGTGAGCTTTCTAAATTTTCTGAAGACTGCCTTAATTTTGTATTATATTGTATATATATAATTGGCGCTTACACCCTTTTGGGTTTTTTGCCAAGCTCCTCCTCCAATTTGTGGCGTGCGTCTTGTTGTTGTTCCACAAATGAATGGACCTACAGTTTTAAGCCGACTCCGATATTTCTTATGAGGACCTTTTCATGGCAGAAATACACTCGGAGCTTTGCCATTGCCTGCTGAGGGGCGACTGCTATTAGAAAAAACTTTTTCTTCATTTTGGTGTTTCATGGACGGAGATTCAAACATACCTACTCCGAATGGTAGTCTCGCACCAACCCATTCGACTACGGTAATTTTGTATTCCCACTGTGTAGTACACAATGTCCAACATGGATTTTGAGAAATATTGGCAGTCGTTGCCCGAATGTAAAATCAGATTATTCCTTTGATATAAACCCAACTCCCGTTTTCTGTGAAATAGTCAAGCAAAATTGAGCCGTGGAAAGTTCAAATTGACGTGCCAAAGTGTTATTCAAGTGCTAATGTCATCCATTTCTAAGCTCAATGAATCGGGGATATTACCAAATGTGCATTCACATGTACATACATACTTATGATACCTGATTGTATGTCTACGAAATTTCACGCATTTTGATATTTTTTATCAATTTCATACATTGCTATTCTTTCGTTCTTTTCGATTTCTAATTTTTTTAATTCAAATTCTTTCTCTTGCCATCTCTGCTCGACTTTAAGTTTTTCCTCTTCAAGCTTCAAGCGCTTCTCCTGCAATTGCATTTCCTTTTCAAATTTCTCCTTCTCAAACTGCAGTTTGATTTTTTCCAATTCATATCTTCTTAGTTCAAATTCCTTTATATGTTCACTTTCATACTTTTTAATTAGTTCACTATTCTCAAGTTGTTTTTCTTCCTCAAGCTCCAAGTGGCTCACTGAATCAAACTCTACTTTATATGTATGAACATCCGCCTGTTCCACTTGGAAATCTTCAATTTGAGCAATGGCTATTGGACTATCACTTAAATTCTGAGAAGAGCTGTCAGGGTCATCAATAATCATTGAAAGCGATTGTTCGGATTCTGCAGTTTCATTCTCGTTTGCATCATTACAGTCCGAAAATGTTGTAGCTTTTCTTTTACTAAATTCTACGCCAAATATTGTAGTTAGTTTTTTATAGTATGGGCAAATACTTAAAACGCGTTCTGTAAGTTAAAATTTTTTAAATTACTAACTGCTGAATTCGAAATTTAATTAAAAATTTGCTTGCTTTCAATCTCATATTCTTTTGTCGGACCATCCAATTGCTCACATTCGGTGGATTTTAACCAGTCATTTGCCTTTCTCAAAGAAATTCTCATGTTTCGCACTTTCCATCTAAGTAAATTCCATTCAGCATCAATTCCTGTTTGCTTAATCAGTTCCCTGTAATAAGCTTGGGCACTGGGCAGCTAAATAAATACATTATTTATAATTACAGAAAAATGCAATTGTTAAGTACTTTTCTTACCTCGAAAACACTTGCCTGAAGTATATAATCTAAAATAATGTCAACTTCCTTCTCCGACCATTTTTTATTTGGGAACTTTCGTAACCTTTTCTTCCTTTTCGCTCCAACAATATTATTCATGTTCAATTTAGTGTTGAAGTAAATATAATATATCCCTTGTGTAAATCGGAAATATGTAGTAAGTGTGTTAAAATTACACCTACATGTAGTAAATTTGCGACATAATTGTGTATACAACTTTTTGTCAGCGGACAAGTTGGGCCGCGTTACCAACTAGTTTTTCAAATTATGTTAGACTACGTATATACTTACATGTTTTATATTCAATCCAGTTTCCGCGGCATGCAAGTATATTTTATATAAATGAAATAGTCTGAGTTACTACAATTATATATAAAACAAAACAAGTTATGTTGACATACATCTAAATCGCAGCTTAGCATCATTTTCGACGAGCTTCCATTGAAAAGTTTGATATTTGCTTTTCGATTATTCCATTAATTTTTTAGACTTTTGATTCACAATTAGAGCTGAATGTAATTTTGCCAATACATTATTCTAAATGAATCGCAAGAGAAAACTTGGTGCAAATGTCCAAATAGAGTACTTTTTCAAGTAAAAATGAAAAGTTAGATTCGTTAAACGTTAGCAGGATATATAATTCAAAAAATAATATCAAGTATTGTTTGTAAGCAATTTCTGATTAGCTGCCGCAATATTATATTTAATTTTTTTTCGCGCGGCCCTATTTTTTGAAAATATGGAAACTTGGACCAATAACTACTGTTGCAAACGCATTACCCTAAAAATCAATTATAACACGGCTGGTGCGAACACACTTGTTGATACTTCAAAACCAACACTGCATTTATTTTCCCTTCATTTTATCAAACGTCAAATTTGAATTGCTAAGTGCCCATTTACACAATGTCTCCACTGGAAGGGAAACATTTTGTTCGGGGGTGAAGGACGGCCGCGGAAGAGGGAAGGGAATTTGTCTCCTGTACTGGCGACACGCTTTGCTCTTCTTATTCGTATTTCCAATCTTAAAGCAATTTTTGACAGTTGCTTCATTTGTTTTCTTCTTTTGTGGGAGAAGGGTCTGAGTTATGTGTTGGTTTTCAAGCAAACGGAAGATAACAACGATGACAAACATACGAACGCTGCTTGGGAAATGCACAATTATTTTTGCTAGTAAAGTAGTATAATTTAAAATAGTTATGAGACATGTTAATTTTTCCCTGCATTTCTAGATATTCAGTTTAATTTTAAGTTAATTATTTACATATGAAGTATTTTTAATTTAATTTTTTTTATTCAAGTATAAGAATTTATAAATATATTTCAATAAAAAAACAATAAATTATTTATTATTTAACCAGTTTGCATTTTTCATTCATATATTTAAAAAACTGTTGTCGAACGCTCTCTGCTTTACATGTAAGCGCGTGCTAGAACACATACGAACCAGACGATGCTAAAGTATTAAATGTCAAAATGTCGCCGAAAACAATTTTGCCCGTGTGTCCGCGAATGAGACATGAAAAGAGAATTTCCAGTGTCTCCATTCCAGATGTCTCCGTGTGTAAATGGGGTGTAACTATCATTTGTAAGCGAATCTTGCCGGTTTAAAAATACAAAATGTAAGATAATTTATAAGTTTACTTTGTAAAAGAAAAAAATTCCGTTATTTTTAATTTTATTTCTATGCATTGTCCACTCATAAATTATACTCAGTTTCGTGGCAAATTTCGCTTGTTAACATTGGAATGGGGAGCATTGCAGTGATCGCATAACTTAAGTGTGGTAAACGTGCAAGTGAGATTTACGAATTGCAGAAAAAACTTAATATTCCGAGAATGTTTGTTTACCGTACGATCAATCGTTTTTCCCAAACGTCTGAAAAAACAGACAGAAACATAAATGGCCCCCCTCGCGTGAATCAAACCAGTGCAGCTATAAAGGCCGTTCGAGAAGGAATCCGCAGAAGTCTCCTTAGAAAACTAAAAATAATGTACAGGGAAATGAATGTGTCAACCAGACCCATGTTAAGAGTAATTAGAGATGATCTCCACATGAAAGCCTTCCGTCGTTCAACTGCTCATCTTTTGACATCGCGCTTGAAGAAAATTAAAAACGACAAATGCAGGCAGCTTCTTGGGTGGCACCTGGTCAAAATTTTATTTTCATAGATGAGAAATTTTTCACTGCAGAAGAAGTTTTTAATTAGCAAAACGACAAAATCTATGCTAAAACTTCTAAAGACGCAAAAAGTTTTTTTTTCAAGGGTTCAGCGAGGCCGGTGCAAAAGTGTACCAGAAGGATGGCTTAAAAGGCGTGGTGAAGCAGTTGAGCAGTACTCTCTTCAATGGAGAGCGTTGGATCTTCCAGCAAGATTTCGGTCTAGCTCATAAGGAGAAAACCACCCAGCCAGTGCAAAAAACAATATTCCTGGGTTCGTAGCCGCAGAAGATTGGCCATCTGAAAGTCCAAATCTGAGTCCATTGGACCACAATTTGTGGTCTGATTTGGAGAACATGGCATGTCGAAGGCCTTAGGGAAATTTGGAGAGACTCAAACAATCTTTGGTTGGAACAGCGTCGTCAATATCCATAGAAGCCGTGCGTGCTGCAATAGCTGAATGGTCTAATCGTTTGAAGGCTTGTGTAAAAGCAAATGATGACCATTTCGAATGCAATTTTAATTTTTGGTTTTTAATAGTTCTTGATGAATTTGACAAATAAGTGACGTCAGTACAGAAAATAAACAACCTCCGTGTGCAACTATATGAACGTTCAATTTTTGAGTGAACGTTGTGTTCTATCATTCGTGGCTTTTCAATTACGTTCGTTTATTCTTCTTCTTCTTTTCGTTTGTTTATTTTCTTAAGATGGCGTAATCTATTCCATCGTTCTTTAATCCCAGCTACATTATACATTACGACAGTTGGTTCTTTCCACGACAGTCGGTTCTACGTTACCGAAACGACCCGGATTTATATTCAGCCAGGGACTGTCACTCCAGCAGCACTCCCCGTATGTAAATATGGGGAATATTTATGCGGCAACAACAACAACAACATGCATTACCTGCGATGCTGACATTATGAACAAAACTATATTGTATAAAAGTTCTCACTTATTCACAAAGCCGCTGGGAGATAAACATATGCTCCCTAGTTATGAGTAACAACTGCAAAACATTTCCTACACCGTAGATAGGTGATTTTAAATAACTGAGTCAAACAAAGTGGAAAGCGTCTACAACATGCAAGAATTTCACATGAAATTAAATTGAATAAAAAAAAATAAAAATAAATAATTGGCGCGTACACTTCTGCTAGGTGTTTGGCCGAGCTCCTCCTCCTATTTGTGGTGTGCGTGTTGATGTTGTTCCACAAATGGAGGGACCTACAGTTTCAAGCCGACTCCGAACGGCAGATATTTTTATGAGGAGCTTTTTCATGGCAGAAATACACTCGGAGGTTTGCCATTGCCTGCCGAGGGGCGACCGCTATTAGAAAAATGTTTTTATTAATTTTGCTTTCATCGAGATTCGAACCAACGAGCACCTACCCATTCGGCTACGGCGGTCGCCAATTAAATTGAATGGCTCAGGTTATAATACGTTCTTATATAAGTAGGTTATATACTTTTTTGTGCTTAACTCTCAATCCGTAATTAAAAAGCGGGATTACCCATACAAAATTTCTCTCTCGAAATCTGAGATAATAAAATAATCCTAAATTATTAGATTATAGATAAAAAAAAACTAAATAAAATGGATGACGGAAAAGAAAACAGGTTTGTAGACATAATTATAATTTTTGTTAGTTATTATTAACTATGCATTCATATAATAGAAAAAAAGCGTGTGTTTCCATAAACGCTTTGTTCTCTTATTACTTATTATAAAATGTAAAATCGAATTTCGAATCCATGTAAACGTCGTTGACGGAGTTCCTCCAATTGTTTAGCAGCCAATTGCGCAATTAAATTAGCTATTCCTTCTCCTTGACTTCTTCATATCGTTAATATCAATTAAGCAAACCAAAAACACCGAAATATTCCACCAAAGCAATTTTTATGATAAAATTCCTTCCAAAGCAGGTTTGACAGCTGATTGTCAATTTTGCAGGTAATCTGCCATATGCGAACGGGTAGATTGATTTTGTGGACTTATTGCTAATTATTGCACATGTGAACGTACTTTTTTATTTTTATTTGAAATATTTTTGAAACTCATTAAAATTAAGACGTCTCTTTAAGAAAATATTTGCGGATGGCAACTATAAAATCAAAAATTGTGGTAACCTTCTACCATTCCGTTAGTTTGTTTGTAAAGCCGCACATTATTCAGTACTAAATCGAAAGATATTTTTTTGGTTTTTGTACTTTGCTTTGTTATTTTCTTAAATAAGCAATTTTACCATGCGACCAGTAAATCCTGAATCAAAATCCCGTAAAGCGTCGTCGAGGGAAAGTATACAAGCCTCGCTTAGCGAGACAGATACGCGTTTCACCTCAAATAGTACTTTTCTTGCACCGTCGTTTGATGAAAATTTAACTGATTATAATTTAGAGTACACCAGCAGTTTCAGAGACAGGCGAGAGACTCCAAAAGCGTGCGGACCAACGGCAACCGCTAAATTTCGACGGGTTGAAGGAACATCTGGGGTACCATCATCTAGCGTACAAAAAAGACCATTACAACCTGTTCGAATTTCAAGTACCCCGAGGCCATCAACGGTCAGAAATCGTCGCAAACAAAGACTTCCAGCCCGCAAAGAAATAAGAAAACTTCTGAATAGAACAGATTTCATGATACCACGCCGTTGTTTTTGTCGAGTTATAAGCGAAATAATGAAGAAGTTATCAAGCGATGTGACTCGTATAACGGCTATAGCCCTGGAGGCCCTACAAGTAGCAACAGAAAAGTATATCGAAAATCGTTTTGAAGATGCATATTTATTGACGCAGCATTCGGGTCGAGTTACACTGTTATTGAGAGATTTTGAATTAATCAATCATTTGCTAGGAAAAAAGAATTTGTAAATTGAAATTTATATTAAGAAACTTGCTTAAATATTTGTTACAAAATACACATATGTACATATATATATGTCCTTTTGGTAAGCGATATATTAGTACTTATGCATGTGAAATGGTATTTAAAAAGCAATTGATGTAATTAATAAGCAATCATATTAATTAGAAATAGGTTAGTGTTATAACGGCATAAACATGCCCTTAAATGAGAAATGCTGCTGGAGTGGTAGCGGTAGTCGTCGGTAGAACCAACTGGCGTGAGAAATCAGGTTTAATGTTTAGTTATTTACTATTTTAAATCTAAACATATTAATATTATCACATGGATACCAAAGTCTATCACGCATACGCATGCACATGCGAATCCCACAATACCAGCAAATTAAAACGTTCAAAAAAGCAACTAAATTAAAGCGGATTTTTAATAAAAATGTAAAATTCAAATGAATCCAAATTTATTAAATGTATTTTTCACTTTATATCTGTATACATATGCTTTCTATCGGTATACATAAGAACCCACTCGTGTATAGCCACATATGTACCAGCTACTGCGCCAACGATGCCTATAAATACTGAAAGCGTGCTCAGTAGGAGATACAATTTTAATGGGCCATAACCAGTTTCGTACTTGACACAAATATCTAAAATGGCAGGCAGTATTAATCCCAGGCAAGACATACAAAGTGCGCCCATTAACGAGAGAACTAGAGTCAATTTAGGACAGGCGATACCAATTAGCACTATAAAGAAATAAAAACGTAATTCGCAACTGACGTATAAAAATGGTCATCTTGTTATAATTGTTATTTGCCTGTAGAGACGGCGAGCGCAATACGAAACACCATTTCCAGAGCAAAAGATCTCCTTTCTGCTACCTTTGCTTTCAACCAATTATTCCACACAATGTCGATAGGAACATATCCTTGCAGAGGAATGGAAACAAAAATACTAATGGCAAAAATTATACGAGCCATTGCAGCCAACCTGAAAACACCAGGAATAATATATACGAGTAAATTCATATTTATGTATCTTTAGTCTAGTTCACTAACGCTGCATTGAAGGGCAAATTGTGTAGAATAGTCGAGGCAATTTGTTCACCATATCTCCAATAGCCAAAGAAAGCAAAAGCTGTTTGCATTGTTATAATTATTAACATGGCTTGCACAAAGATGCCACATGTGCTACGGAAATCTGCAGGATTTTTCGCATTTGCCTCTATAGAAACTATCTGCAAGAAATACTATCGATTTTATATCATGTCATGCTGTTTTAAATGTAGAAAACAACCAATCCCGGTGCATCGAAACCGAACATTGTAGCTCCGAAGAATAAAGGATATAAATGAATGTCCTGAAAGCTAGTCATCTCCGAAAATGCCGCCAAATCCGAGAATATGTAATAGAAAATTATGGCGAAACCTGATTTGAAAATATAAAAGCGTGAGTATGCACAAGTTCAGTATAGTATAATTTCTTACCAAATATGAGCGCGATATTCGCAACGAGTACAAATGGAACCAGCGCTTTCAGGCTCGGTATACAAAAGATCAAGCACAGTGGCACAATTTCCATTGCCATATAAATGCGATTATCGTGTTCCTCCCAGTAGTAGTCTCCAAAATCCTTCATGCAATTCGCTATAAAAATAACATAAACGGCGCAGGCTCCGAAGTGATTCACGAAAAGCATTGTCTTGACGAGATCGCTAGAAATTAAAAAAAAAAAAAACATAGCATCTTCCATAATAGTAACTTTATGAGTCAACTCACTTTAGAAAGAAGCGCAAGCAACGAAAAAAAGGAGGACCTTCTGTCACTCCAATCATCATCGCTTCACCATACGGTAATAATGGTACACGCTTCCGCCTGGCCAGTTCATACATTCCACTTAGCTACTAAATATAAAAAATGCATATGGCATTCAGCTTACTTCCGCAATAATGAGGCTCATTTACCAAAATTAATTTTGAGTAGATTACGATGAGTCCTATCAAAATACTGCTAATTATAGCAGGTAGGTAACCTGCATTTCTAAAAGCCATAGGAGCAGCTAGGATACCAGTGCCAATTATAGCTTTAATGACGTTTAGAAAAGCGCCAAAATTGCTGTAAAAAATAAAAATATTATTTCGTACGTAAAATTTCATATTTTGAATGTTACCTAATTGGATGAGCTACCTCCCGATGCTCATAGGGATCGTAATCTTCTCTAAAACAAAGATGAAAATTTTTTGCATACTTTACTCAATCTAATGTCGGCAATCAACAACTCACTTCTCCGCCATTTCAACTCTCTAGAGACATGAACAAATTGTGATTATCGATTATTATGTTTTGTGATTGAAAATTCATTCAAAGGGTTCTCTCTGTTTTGCCATCTAACATATAACGAGTATTTTTCATCAAATATAGTTTTGAATCATGATTGGTTTTGCCTGTTGTAATTTTATACAGACATAGCGCGGGGAATAAAGATCCAGCGGCTAAATTGGCTGAGTCATGTCGTCCGAATGGATACAAACGCTCCGGCTCTTAAAGTATTCGATGCCGTACCAGCTGGTAGTAGCAGAAGGCCTTGGTATGTCCAATTGGCGCCCGTTAGCACGAGTAAGTTACGACTGGCGCGCTTTGTTAAACTCGGCCGAGATCGCATAAGCAGTTACCGAGCCAATTAAGAATAAGAAGAATTCTATATTGCGAAATCTGATATAACAATTATGTAAATGGCTTTATAAAGATATCTGTAACCTATTCAAAATATTGCAAATATTGTTGCAATATTAGGCAATACTGCTGAAGAAGCTGCACTTGACTGGGCATAAATTCGGGCTGCCCCACAGTCATAAAAATGCAACTTTTTGCCACCAAATCAAAAACACAAAAAAATATGAAATTTTGATAATTGTTGCTGGTTTATTTACGACTATTACAGTTTATAATACACATAATAATATTTGTCAAAGCTACAACTTCAGCACAATTATAAACCAATTGCGAAGTTGAACACTTAGTGTATTTTATAAGTTACTTACGTATATAATTATTATTTTATACATATCAATTGTTCAATATAGGTATGTAAATGAGAAAAAACGCAGTTGACACCACAATGAAAAGCAACTTCATCATTCAAGTTACCTTCTGTTTATGATGATTTATGCGTAATCGTGTGCACGTTACAAGTTCTAAAACAACTTCTTAATCTGTGATAAACGAATGAATACAAAAATGAGTACCTAATTTAGACGCTGCGTTATAGGTAGCTTCTTACGTCGGCGACGTGCCATTTGCTGACGTTCCCAATACTCATAGTAGCGTTCTTGTTTCAACCATTCTTGGTATTTATACCACCATTCTTCCCACTTTATGTAATCCTGCAGAATATAATGGTATGATTAAAATTTCCATTTATTAAAAATTAGCTGGTTTCAAGTACCTTTAAGTCTAAATCGCGCAAATACCCACGACTTTTGTAGTATTCGTAACGGACGCGTACATCATCCCACGACAGCATGCCCGACGGTGCTGTTGTTGCAAGTTCTTCCGGAAAATGACCAGCCGGTGCTGGTGAATACGAGTAACGACGCGGCGGAGACTCGAGCCCCTCTTCTATCATAACTTTTAAAGCTCCCCCGGTGGAGTCTTTGGTAATGCGCATGTTTTCCATATTGCTACGATCAATACTCCATTGAGCCATTTTACCAAAGCGTTCAGAAAGTGTTAGTCCGGTGGCGGCAATAAAAGTAGGCAATGAACTGTCACTATCCGAGCCACCCGAGTCTTCAGATTCCGAGGATGAATGCTTCTTTCGTTTTTCTCCTTCTATTTTTATACGCGTGCGTAGCTAAAAAACATACATAATTATTATACACATTTCAACTATTTTCTTTAAATTTCCATTAATATTCTTAAGGAATGCTTACTTCTCTGTCCTTTTTCTTTTTCTTAGAAACAGCAGATGTTGTCGCAGAAGACGAAGCAGGCTCTGGTGGCTCCGGAGGACGGTTTTTGGCTCGTGGATCCTCGACTGGCGAATGCCGACCTGAACGTGCAAGTTTTAGACGCCCGTCAGATGGTACGCGATCGATACTGCGGTCATGACTATACCGACGTATTTTTTCATCCCGATATTTATCTACAGTACGCACGTTCGGTGGAGGCGGTGTGGTTGGACGAGCATGCATACGCGACGAAGTGTGACCATTTTGAGGTTGTTGATTTCCACGGTATGGTATGGAACGCGACGAAGCCTTTGGCGGTGGAGACCGGGGCCCACCTGGTATACGCGAACGCGGCATGGAGTGAGACCTGCAAATTAAATCAGTTAATAAAGCCAAAATATGTATTTCAAGAAATGTCATTTGCATACCGTGATCTATGATGATGTTTTGGTGAACACACCGAACAAGAATCATCCGAACAACTGCTTACAGAGCTGTTCGACCGCGACCGGCACGAATTCTGAAATGAGAATATATTGATGATATTTTCGAAATTTGTTTTAAATAAAATTTAAAATGAAGCTAATAGAATAACTCCTTATAGGTAAACTTACCCTCGGCGGCGGAGACGGTGGCCGCTTAGAGCGCGGCAATATTTGCCCACGTTTATTTGGTCCTGCTGGTGGGGGTGAGCGTCTGCGATTTATGTTAGGCGGTGACCGACGTCTACCTAATGGCGAACGCGACGACTTGCGGCGCATCGGTGGCTCGGGTGGCGAACGCGGCCGATTATTTCCAACACCACCACCCCCAAATAAAGGCATACGACCGCGACCCATATCAGAAGGGGAACGCGGCGGTATTCCACCTCGTGGTGGTGGCGAACGAGGACGACCGCGCATGCCATCTATGGATGGTGGGGACATACGTCGTCCACCCATATCCATAGGCGGCGATCGACGACGCATTGGTGGCGACATAGGGGGAGATTTTCTCAAACGCGACCGACTGCGCGAGTGCGGAGAGCGCGAACGACCATACCGACCGGAAGTTGGTGGACCACCCCCACCAGGTCCACCGATTGGACCACCAGACGAAGAATTATAACGAAAACCACCATCACGATCACTTTCTCCGGAGCTGCTATCACCTTGGATATACATTTTCTTATAACCGGTATGTCGCCAACGATTTGGATCCTTTTCCTCTACCTCGAGTAACTTCTTATCCCAGTAATCATTGGTGTTTGCGCGAGCTTTTTTCATGACGTTATCTATTTCCCTACGTTTTCCAGCAGGAAGCGATGGATCTGTACGTAGCAGAAAATAAAACAAAAATTATATTCGTTATGTCGCACGATAATTTAATAGGGGCATGACATTTTCCTGTTTGCCAGACTACGATATGTTTTTAGGACTTTTTCAAAGAACTTAATCCTTTGCAGACCATACAAATAAGAAGGAAGATAAATATACCTGTGATGCGGGCAACTGTAGGTTGCCTATCCATGTGAAGTTTAGGATTTAATTCGCCACGTCTGCGTGACGTCGACATGGTGTAATTCAAGCGGTATAACAGAAGCGATCAACTGAGGATCAACAAATGCTAAAAGACGAGGATCAATAATCGAAACTATATTGCGAACGTCAAAGATGTCGTTTTTACGAGCTTTCAACGTTATAACGCGCGTTAAACCGATGTTGGTCTATACCCGACTAATTCAAGATTAAACGCTTTTAGCAAGAACGCGCACTTAAGCACTTACACAAAAAAGCTGCAAGGAAATATTTTAATAAAAGATGAGTGAACAGCACTTTAAACAAGCAATGCAAATTATTTGTTTAATATTTTAATTTTTTCTCAATTATATTAGTGGGTGAAAGCAGGGGTATGCAAACAAAAGTTTTGTTAACAAAAGGCTGGGGAAAAACATGTAATTTCAACAATGATTGTTTCACTTCTAAGTTTTAATATTTTTTATTTAAGTTAAACTGAGTGCATTTAAAGTAGTTCCCTAAAAGCAGTTGCTGTCAGAAAGCGACATCCATCGACAACGAGAGCCTTGCGAATGGAATACCGATTCCATACCGAGAAACAACGCAACGAAGCCAATACGAGTAGCACCGCGGTTTCGTACAAATAAATCCCGGTAAAAAAAAATGTCGAATTCGCGGAACGTTTAACCGGCTATACCGTTAGGAGACTATTGTCATCACAAAATTGGGTACGCAATTCTCTTGAAGACCAGATATTGTCCGAGGTTCTTTAGTTTATCAATTGAGACATTGGTTTGACAAAGTAACCGGATACGAATATCGTCCAGCAACTGCCACATCACTAAAAATACGCTCCCAGCGACATCGGCGATATTACGAACAAGTTGGCTTCGCCACACACACTTCCCTGTTACTTTGCGCACTGGGCTTCTTTAAATACCAATTATTATTATTTGTATGCACAGATCACCGGTTAGTTACTATTTTAATGACCCTGATTGCATACAGAAGTGCAAGTAATACATTGTATCCACCCGCGGTTATCATACACCGACACAAAGAAATAGAGATCGCGAACAGAAATAAACCCATATCGACCCGACGTACGCAACCGATGCATACATTTTTCGCTTTGTAGGCAGACGCACTATTTTCACACGTTCCAAATGTTTTAAGAAATAGATTTATGTGTATTTCCATTACGTACGTTTTAAAATCACGTCTTCACCACTTTCTTTTCAATACGGCCTTCTCTTTAAATTATTAAAAATTTTATTAAAAACGTTGGCTACTTAATCAAAAAATGATTACTAATGTTTGACGTCCATTTTAGAAATGAAAATGAGTATCCAGCGACGACTACCTAAAAATCGGTAAAATACATCAAAAAATCGATTATAACCGATAGATTTTAAGCGCATTGGCCAGCCGAATCTAATGCTATGTTCCCATGTCACGTAATTCGCTTTAAAGCTGAGTTACCACGGTACCAAGGTGGATTTATTAAGGTGACACACAGCTGAATTTTTCGCCGTAGGTATGGCTTACGTCAAAATGATATGCTTTGTTTGTATGTATTGGTATGTTTACATTCGTATGTTTACATTTGATTCCTGATTTTGACGGGATGCTTGGACCAAACGCAACAACAAATACATGTAGGGTTTTACTTATATGTGTTTGCTGTCACCTGTAATAAATTCGCCTTGTACGGTACATAATTCGTACTCTAAGTAACATAGATAATAAGATGGGAAACTCTCTTATTTTGAGAGAGAGCGCGACCATGAGGACGTTTCAAAACTTGGCAGCACTCACACATTATGGGATTTTGAACAGCTGATAGGCGAAATGGCAGGCTGCCAGAAGAAACGCGCCAAAAATAATTGACGAAAACAGTTAATTTTTCCTTAATGGAGAAATGACGTGTTGAAATGTTCATAATTATTTGTATTAAAATTAATTCAATTGAAATGTAATAATTTGAATTGAAGTGAGTTTGTATAATCCAAAGCTCTTTATATCCTTTTCGACTTCTACTTTTAATTAGTCTTATGTACATAATGTAATTTTATTGAAAACTGTGTGCTGGTTTATGTAAATTTGTATACTATATACGTAAATACTCTATGGTTGAAAAGCGTAGGTAAGGGAGTTGAATTTGAGTTTGAGATATTTTACAAAAATTAAAGGTAATCTGCTTTAACTTATTCTGTTCGTTGTTTGAGCATTTTTGTTTTTTTTTTGTTTCCCACTTTCTGTGTTATATTAAAAAATCGCAATATGTCATGTATTTAGTAACAACTTATGTTTTTCGAGTTCATTACTTTATTAATATTAAATTACTTTTGTATTTCATTTTTAAACAATTTCATTTACATATAAATTTTTAAATTTTTTGATTTTTTATGTACATATTTCATACGGATTGTGCTTATTTTTATGTTATATGCAGATATATACGCAATATGTCATGTATTTAGTAACTACTTATGTTGTTCGAGCTCATTACTTTATTAATATTAAATTACTTCTGTATTTCATGTTTTAAACAATTTCATATTACATATATTTTACAATTTTTGTTTTTCAAGTACATATTTATCGAATTACATTATTTTGTATCTCAGGTGTATACAATGTATTAGGGCTATTGGGCAACCGCACACTAAATACTAACCTGAATGGTGGTGTGGAAACTAAAAATTCCCAATTTTTGTTTAAAAAATACCCAATTCATGTTTCTACCGGTGTGGCAATATTGACAAATGTTATGAAAAATGCACATTTTTCAGCGCTCTCACGAGAAAAAGAGTTTCCCATCTAGTCATCTATGCTAAGTAATTCGCGACTGATACTGTTTTCATTGTACTGTATGAATTCACAAGCATGTTACAAATTTGTTATCCAGAATTTTTAAGTGTACAGTTTTAGATGTAAATCATAGCGATCGATTTTTCACAAAAATCATGAAGCAAATATTTTTATGTAATATGGTATGCGCATCTCAACAGTATTTAGTATGAAGTCATCAGGTGGATTTCCGATAGCCATCAATATTCTATGAGGATATAGAATTACACATGTAAAAATTGCAAATTAAAAATGTGATACAAATACAATTGAGCGCAATATTACATACATTACTTTTTGTACGCGGTGAGACTTTAATTTTCTATTTTAAACTTTTCCGTGTTCAAACTTCGCTCTCTACATTCAATTTCACCTTATGCATGCACGTGGCAAATTCTGAAATATCTGTAAATAATTGAAATACCGCAAACGCAGATGATTTCTTTCATATCTACAAGAACTTACAATTCACACTAAGCAATTTAAAGGCGAAGCTTTAATTACTTTATTTACATTTTACAAGCAAATCGGCCTCAAAACAAACAGCTGATTTTGACGTGATGCTAGGACCAAAGACAACAACAAATACATGTAGGGTTTTACTTACATATGGTTGCTGTCACCTGTAATAAACTCGCCTTGCATCTAAATTTGGACCCAGAAAGCGTGCTCTGTGTCAAGGCGAATTGAGTTTGGTTGTATCTACACAATGTTGCCATTGATATTTTTGCTTACACACTTTTTCACACATCCGCGTTATCAGTTACAATTTTTCATTGTTTAATAAACCAAAGCCAAAACCAACAAATGCAAATAGTTCATTTTTCTATAATTAACATTATTCAACAGTGTTTTTAAGTTATTTTAATAAAAATTATCGTATTTCTAAGTTTATTTTGTAAATGATTTCGAAATGTACTGCTTGGCAACACTGTGTGGGGAGAGAGAAATCAGCTGACAGGGTATTACGGGAATTTTTAAATATCGTGAAATAAAATCTACTATACTACGATACGGAAGGAAGGAATTTTTCATTTACATGGGGTTCTCATTAGTTTGATCGTAACAGCTGACAGGGACTGCGTTTACGTCGTTCACTGTTCTCAGCATAACTCCCCAATCTCCTTGCGTACGTAACTCTATCAACTCAACACCCAACTTATCTTTACTCAATAACGAACACAACATTGCTACTACATGCTTTTCAAAAAACGCCACATCTCTTTTATCCAACAGAAAAACAATCTCTTACAACCATCTCTTATGAATACTTGGAATATGTAGATTCAAATCTACAGACTACTATATATTGACTACAACAACTTATACAGACATCCTCAACAGCGTCCACGAAGAACCCGTACTATAGGTTATTTTACTCTAAAATAACCTGAATAATACAATAAGTAACCATTATATGTAAATATCGTTAATGATCCTTAATATTCTTCAATGGAATATGAAGAGATATTTTAACAACTACATAGAATTAGAAACTTTGATCAAAAACCGTAGCCCCCACTTAATTTGCATCCAAGAAACACACTTGAGACATATCTCACCATACCCTCGTAAACAATACTCAACTTATTTTCACAACTTCTCCCACTTTAATCATGCTTAGCAAGGTTCTGTAATAATAGTCCATAAAAGCATCCCACATAAATTCTAGTCCATTAACTCTAATCTGTCAGTAGTGGCAGTTGAAATTAATTTAAAAAACTCCCATAACTGTTTTTTCTCTACATATCCCTCCAGCCCAAGTCTTTTCAGATTCAGATTTAATTCAGTTATTATCTAACATTACCACTCCTGTTGTTCTCTGTGGAGATTTAAATAGCTGTAGTCCAATATGGTGTTCACCAATGGCCAATCGCAGAGGCACTATAGTCGAAGACTTCATACTTCATTCCAATTTCGCAATTCTAAACAACAATAGCTCAACTCACTTTCCTACACACAAAACCTTTATGCACATTGACCTAACAATATGTTCCCTGCAACTACTTCCGCTCGCCTCATGGTTCACCTTAGATGATCTGCACAACAGCGATAATTTCCCCATAATATGCTCTATCAATCTATGCCCCACAAACTCCTCTTGCTGCAGCAAAACCAAAAAGTATAACACAGCAAAGGCCATTGGAATAAGTATCAAGAAATTTTGCTTACGAAGCGCCTACCAGCATTTGATGCCCAAAATATCAACAAAGAAGCAGTCACGATTCAAAAATCCTTACTCGAAGCAGCAAATTCTTCTATCCCATTAGCTCACTCCTGCACAGCTTCAAGGAGAGTCCCTTGGGGGGCACCCGAGCTCAACGCTCTGCAAAAAGTCACCCTGCACTTTCACACTTACTTAACATATAAAAAATGTAATGCCAGATTAAACAAAGAAAAACGACTTGCTAAACGTAAGAGTTTTAAAGAATTCACAAACAACTTAAACCCAAATTCTTCACTCGGAAGCATTTGGAAAAGAATAAAGACGCTTACAGGTACATATACAATGAAAATCCCTTAGTCAATAACTTCCAATAGTCAGGTTTTTTCCGACCCATCGGACATCTCCATAGAATTCGCCAGGTACATTTCCGAGGCATCGCTTACATCGAGCTTTCCTTCACAATTCATTCTTCTTAATTGGCGCGATAATCGCTTACGCGATTTTGGGCAATTCACAATTCATTGACCAATCTAAAAATACTTCGCACGCGCACCCTGCCGACTTCATAGACAGTTTGGCCATTCACCTTGAACATGAAATTACCTTCTATGAATTAGAATCAGTTCTTAAAACAATGAAGGGAACTACACTAGGACTTGATGATATAAATTACCAAATGCAGCGTTTCACTCCTGAGATTTTTAAAGAACGTTTGATTAAATTTTACAACGCTATATTGAGTTCTAGCATTATTCCCCAAAGCTATAAAACAGCTGTCGTTGTTCCAATAGCAAAGCCTAATAAAGATCCTGATTCAATTGCTAACAACAGGCCGATTTCCCTTATTTCGTGTGTCAGTAAAACTAAGAAAAAGGTAATATCGACAAGATTAATGTGGTTTCTGAAGGAAGAACATAAAATATCTCCATTTCGAACTGGATTTAAACCTGGTATAAGCACTCTACATGTCGTACTCTTCCTCGACCACCATAACTCGAAAAATATATGCTCGAGAAACCACACTTCTATTCTTTCCATTGATTTCACTACAGCTTTCGACAAAATTGGTTGTCACGTTGTATTAAAAAAGTTACAAAGATATTTAACTTCATTAAGTCCTTCCTCAGCAACAGAAAATTCCGGTGTAGAATTAATAATGCTTTATCACCAATATTTCCGTTAGAGAATGGTCCAGGGGTCACCTCGCTCAGTTACACTATTTCTGATAGCATTCGATGATGTAAGTCGATTGCTTAGCCAACAACATAACGTGAAGCATTGCCTATATGCCGATGACTTATACATGTTTTGCAGTCACAAAAACACAACAAAAATCCAAGATACTTTCAATAGCGCTCGAAATACCATTGAATGTTGGAGTGAATACTCCGGTGCTGGCATTTCATCAGAGACATACATATTTGCAAAAAACATACATAGCTGTAACTACTCTAAACATACTCGGTGGAATTTCATATACACGGATGGCTCGAAACAAGATGATGGAGTCTCATTTGCTGTAACAAACAGTAATGGCGACACTGTAACCTGTGGACTCCTCCCGAACTATGCAACCATATTTGAGGGTATACTATCAGCTTTGTCTGTGACTAAAGGCATCAACAAAAAAACGGTGATATGCACTGACAGTCTATCTGTATTTAAAGCTGCAAAAAGATTTCATATTACTGTCGATCCTCTATACCGTTTACAGCAGCTACTAATTAGGCTGTCACCAAAAGTAAAACTCATGTGTCTGCCTAGTCATGCAGGTTTTACAGGTAAAGAATATGCCGACAAGCCCGCAAAACATGATTTAAAATTGTGTCTCCACTACCACATGCTATTCGGACAAAAATCCATCAAAAATATATTCTCCAAAGCTATCGCTTCACGGCAAGAATGTAATTGGTCCAATTATAAACATCAATAGAAAGAAGTGAATCTTCATGGGAACAGGATCAACTTACCAACAAAAACATCAACCTGGATGTAAAAATGTTTTATACGACTAAGGCTAGGCCACTGCCTTCTAACACATGAATACCTTTTGAAGAATTCTCAACCACCATCATGTATGATACTTTCTGCAACGCATCTGATCTAAGTGTGCGTCATATTTTACTAAGTTGTACCGCTATCTCCTATCTACGCACGCAATATTTTGCAAGTAAAAACCCAATTGAAATTCTCTCCAATGCAACAGAAACCAACGTAAAACTCATTTTCAACTTTTTAAAACATTTGAGCATGGCGCATCTAATTTAAGATATTATAATATGTATATGGTACAAGTATAGTATGTAAATAAGTATAAGTATATAATATACAATAAGTAATACTAATTATTCTTAGCCGATAGCCCTGGTAGCTAGTGCTGTAAACATACTACTTTATAATTTTAATTGTAATTTAATAAATAAATAATACAATAATAATATATAATGAGAGCGATTTTTTCAATGCGTTCTCAAATTTGAGGTCTTCTGTAAACATCTTCGAATCGTGTCTTAGAATATCTTGTCATCACTTTTCCTTAAAACTGCTTCAGATCAATGATCTTCTGATCTTGCTTTCGTGAGGTATTTTTTTAGGGTCTCAACCGGGGAGATTATCAACACTTTTATCTTCAGTACAGCATTGGATTTACTTATTAATGAACGTATTCAACTTCTTCAGATATTTTACTGCAGATGCATGTGACATTTTTGGACCCTTAGGGTGTGCGGGACTCATTTTGTAACAGCAACGTACGCTTTCTACATTTCTCACAAAACCAACAAATCGTAAAAATATTTTGAATGGGTTATCTAATGAGAGGTGTTATTTTGATATTCAAAGAAAAATGCTATTTTTTAATATATGTAAATGATCGGATGTGTATTTTATTATAAAGAGAAAGGTAGGCCGTTAATAGTGGAAAATAACATCAGGCAAATGAGCACCACGACCACACTTACAGGACAATATCTTTCGCATTAAATTTTCCATAACCGAATTGCAAAGTGGCTGCCCTAAGTCCTCGATAACCTCTCGAATTCCATCTTTGAGGTCATGAATCGACCCTGGGCTGTTGGCGTAGACCTTCTCTTTCACGTGGCCCAAAGAAAAAACAGTCACAAGGTGTTAAATCACAAGATCTCGGTGGCCAATTGTGATCACCTCTTCGAGAGATAACATGGTCCGGAAACTTTTCCCGTAAAAGATCAATGGTTTCGTTGCTTGTGTGGCACGTAGCGCCGTCTTGTTGAAAATAAACGTTGTCCAGATCAATACCATCCAATTCCGGCCATAAAAAATTGTTAATAATCAATAATCAAATCAAAATAACACAACAGGAAAAACCATTCAGTTATAACGGAACTCTAAGTTGGAATTTTGTCGGTCACGCTTCCATTAGATAGATTATATGTATGAGTGCCGACAGTCGAGATTTAAGTTTAATTAAATTAAAAATATTTAGTAAACTTCTTCGAAAATATTTGAGGCTTATGTTATCCAGAATTTCTGACAACAGTCACTTAAAGGACTCTGTGTATGTATGCATACCATATAAGCAGAGAATGTTAATGTTACATTAACATTCTCTGATGTAAGCATCAGGCAAACAAAAAGCGGGGAAACGGCATGGCAAGTATTAAATTGTGGAACTAACACATTGGGGATTTATAGCGGCGTTGCCAACTATTTATGTGTTCCAAAAGCAGGGGAAAATCTTGGTTTCCACTTTACATGCTATAATTTATTAAAAGTGTGGACCAAAGGACTTGCAAGTGTTTGGAACATAGAATGTGTATCAGAGTTACAGCCACGGCAAATGTAAACTTATGTTTGTGTGTTTCGATGTGCAGAAATTCAGTGCAAAGTAGATGTTAATAGCATTGGGATGTAAACGGTAATATATAGCAGTATAAAAAAATCGAGATGTATATAGATTTATATAAACAACATTTTTCAGAATTATGAGAGGAGTCTATTTCGTCATGTCTATCCAAAAAAATGAATTTAGTTTTTGATAAAACTCGAGGTAGGTTGGTATGGAAGGTGGATGAAATTGTTTAATAAACATTCTCACCTCCCATATATCGGAAATTTTCAAAAAAAAAAAAAATAGAGATGTCACTCTGTTGTAAATGAAGCAAAATTACTCGAATTTGGTACAAGGAAAAGAAATGCGACGCAAGAAAAATTTTAGAAAATGGGCAGTGCTACGCCCAGTTTTGAGTGAATGCGTGTATATCGATAAGGAGATATCGTCGGTCGACATATTGTCTGTCTCACTGACGATTTAAGCTATAACACTCATTGTAAGAGTTTGATTGCTTCAAAAAATTAACAGCCAGCATAATTTAATTTTACTAAAATGTTTGCGGGTATATAAAGTTCGGTCCGGACTGAATTTAGCTTTCTTGTTTTAATTTTTATTTATTTTTTTATATTTATTTATTATTGGCGCTTGCACCATTTTTGGGTGTTTGGCCGAGCTCCTCCTCCTATTTGTGGCGTGCGTCTGATGCTTAATTTATATTTAGTGTATAAAAATAGTCTTACGAGTTTATTTTTTGCCGAACTTTAAATAATGCAAATGAAAGTTTATTTATTAACTGAAAAGTGTTTGGAATTGTAGAAAATTATGGCAAATAATTTTCTATTATTACTCGGTTGGAGATTTCTTAAAAACAAAAAAAATTAATAAAATTTAAAATAATATTTTTTAGGCACAACTTTATATGGGCTATTAATGCGCACCATCTTTAAAATAAAAGTAAAAACAATTTTATAAAATTATAGTTTATTAAAAAAATTTCCGAGTATTTTTGAGGGCTTACAATGCCTACATTTTTTACTAATTAATTTATTATGCCACATCATTGATTGGTGTTCGGGACGCGCTTCTTTTCCACTATATACAATATGATAGTTTTTGAGTGAAGCTTTGACAGAAATATGATACTTTCGAAGGTTCGCCTTTATCTGGTGCATGACGACCGCTTCAAAATACTCGTGAGAAAAAACTTGTTCTAACTCTGATCATGTTTTGTGTGCATATTATCGTTTTAAAACTTGGGAGCCGACCGCAGATGCTCGCGTTGTGAAAAAACGTTTAAAGAACATGTTCCAATTGCGCAACATGTTGCTGTATTTTGTTTATAGAAGAACTTTAATAAGCACATTTCTCACCAAATGTGTAGCCATAAAAGTAGTACATTAAATTATTTTCGAAGTTCACAATCCAAGTATCGCATTTTATAGCAATACTTTTAGCATATCGTAAATGTTAACTCGCACATATCCACAAATCTCTCTGCTTGCATTCGAAATTATTAAATTCTCTCATGAGCTCCAATTTGGGCAACATTCGAAAATCCATATCTCTCTATTTCATAGTTGCTTCACCACCAAAGAGCAGAAATGTGAGAAACGAAAAAACGAGTATAAATTCCACATCGCCAGCAAGGACACACTCAAATACGAGTCTGTGCCTTTCGCTTGCAGTATTATATTGGGATCCAAACACTTTAGTAGTGTTGCAGGTTATGATTTACATGCGCACTACTCATACATTTACATACATAATTCAATGCGATATAAATTTTATTCCGCGTACGTAGTATGCACGCTTTTATGATGAGTGCAAAGCTTTGATGGAAATATAAATATACAGAATGCATAATGTAATAATTAGATAGAAACAAGTCTCTAATATACACACATGTATGTATACATATATACCTATGTATATAGGGTTTATTCTAAAAAATTGCTGGGGTTGAAGGGATTTTTATGTGTTCTGATAAATATCTATGTAATGCGTTTTTAGCATAAATTATGTTACATATAAATTCTAGGTCGTTCAATATGAACTCTTAGTAATCTACAGGATGTTTTGTTACAGACTACAAAGACATTCATATATACAGTAATTAACAATAAATCCACGAAATAAATGTACTCCTTCACATATGGCAGATTACCTGCAAAGTTGACAATGAGCTGTCAAAACCGTTTGGAAAGGTTTTTCTTCAGAGAAATTGGTTTGGTGGAATATTTTTTTGGTAAACATTTTCCAGTCGTTGTGAAGAGAGGCTCAGCAATTCACTTTACACAGTTTCTTATGAAGCCTTGTCCTTACAACTCAACGGCCGGATGCAGCAGAAAGATTTTTAATTACCAACTTTCCAAGTCAAGGAGAGTAGTAGAGATCGCTTTCGATCACTTGAAGACAAGGTTTAGAAAAATTTATAAGCCAAACAAATTTCGAATTCCCAAATCCACGAGAGCATCCAGATTCGACGTATTATACTCAAGACCAATACTTCAGCGCGGAACATATGAGAGAATCCACCGCTTCGTTTTTATGTTTCTTTTAAATTTAATTTATTTCACATTCTTAATTAAGTTTTTTGTTATTAAATTAATCGAATCTAATTGAAGTACTCACAACAAATACATGGAAACTTTTTGTTCGACTAGTTTTAAATTATAAGTTTTAATTAAATTTATCTGCAAACTTAAAATAAAAGTAATTTATTTATCACATGTACATATTTCTTAGTTTTTTTTTTCTTATTTCACATTTACTTCCGCCTGAAGACCCAACAGCCTTCTTCTCATCTCTCTAAAACAAGAGCACTATTTTTAGAAGTACATACTAACATTTTGAACAAAGCTATTGAACAAAGTTTCCTAAATTTATTAGATGAATTGTGAATTTTGACTTTTATCTCCTTCGACGAGAACACAAAGCCTCTTGTGTCCACTTCAACTGCCATGCTTGCATTTATATGTGTATTTCTTTTGCAGCCTCGTAGTTGTGGCGGAGCCAAACGATATACGACTGCTTCGTTGTAAAAGTGCGATCGCTTTTTTCTGTAAAATGAATGCATAATTAATAATGTTTAACAAAAATTTTATTAGAATTATGTCCACGAAAGATGCTATTTTAAATAGCATAGAGTCACTTAATGTGCAACCCGCGGTTTATCTATGGATATGGCAGCTATTAGCTAGCAGAAAGATAAGAGCGGAGTGGAACGATGCAAGCGTCACCAAATATGCATGCAGAGGTACTCCGGAAGGTGGGGTACTACCGCCGCTATTATGGTTACTTGTAGCAAATGAAATACTTAAGAAACTTGACGGAGGGGCACCAAAACTAGTGACATATGCCGATGACATAGCTTTAGTAGTTACGGGAAAGTACCTGGACACCATCAGTAATGTGATGAACAACACTCTCAAAACGATACACCAATGTGCATCTCGCGCAGGGCTAGGGATAAACGCGGGGAAAACGGACATGGTACTTTTTACCAGGAAGTTCAAAGTTCCGGCGTGGAACCTCCCGAAGGTAGGCAACAACGAACTAATTCTCAAAGATTATGCGAGGTACCTCGGAGTAATACTGGACAGCAAATCGCTGTGGAAGCACAACGTTTAGGAGAGGGTGAAAAAGGCCAGTAATGCGTTGTACGCATGTGAAAGAATGCTGGACGTTACTTGGGGTATATCATCCTCTCTGATGCATTGGTGCTACACAGAAGTAGTCAGACCGATATTTCTGTATGGAACCTTAGTATGGTGGACTGCGACAAGAAAACTGGCATACTTAATGCCACTGGAAAGGATTTAACGACTCGCTGCTCTGTGCATAACAGGAGCGATGAAAACCACTTCAACGGCGGCGCTGGAAATGATACTCAGCATGCCACCTATTGACCTCATGGCGGAAAACCTGGCACCGAAATCCGCGAGGAGGCTAATGGCTGCGGGGGTATTCACCTGCTGAACCTTCGGTCACAGCTCAATAGGAAAGTGGAGCTCAGGTGGCACGGACTACATGACTCCGTACTTTAATTGGGAGAGAAGGTTTCGCACTACAAATGAAGAGGAGGGATGGCACAAAGGCATGAAGCCTGGCCATAGAACTTTTCACATCTATACAGACGGCTCGAAAACTCCAGACGGAGTGGGAGCGGGGTATTTACTAGTCAAAACTAGGAATAAGGCAGCCTATCAAGCTGCCAGACCATAGCAGTATTTTCCAAGCGGAAGTTTTTGCTGTGGGGAAAGCCGCGGAGCTAGCCTACACTAGAACAAGAAAGAACTCAACAATAAATATCTACGTGGATAGTCAAGCAGCAATAAGAGCAATAAGCTCATATTGTATTAAGTCCAAAAATGTTCGACGGAGCAGGGAGGCCATAGAAAGGCTAGCCGGAAACAGTAAGCTCCATATCTACTGGGTACCTGGTCACAAAGGCATTATGGGGAACGAAATAGTAGATGAGATAGCAAAAACTGCTGTGAGACTACCATTTGAACAAGAGAACGACATACCAAAACCGCTAAACACAATATACAACGAAATGGACGACCACATGAAAAGGCAAGTGGAAGCTAGGTGGACTAACCTGACCAAATGCAAAACAGCAAAAGTCATGTGTAGAACTAACGACAAAAAACTGACTCAATTCGTACTTACGCTCTCGGGAAAGGAATGCAGAACTATCATAGGTATGCTAACAGGCCACAATCTATATATTGGCTGCATATGCGTACAAGATAGGGATTGCTAACACGGACAAATGCAGCAAATGCAGAGAGGATGTTGAGGAGACTTTAGAACACCTTCTGTGCGTTTGTCCGGCATTATTAAAAACGCGATTAAGATGCCTGGAAGGGTCTGGAAGACGTCTCAAAAGCGGAGCTCCCAGCCCTACTTAGATTCGCCAAAAGCGCTGACATTCAACATGTTGTCTACTTTAGGTATTCATAGAGGTCGGTCTCCATCTGGTATCGCTAGGGACTAAAAGGTCTATGCGTGGCTTATTGCCAACCAGGCTAACCTAACCTATGTCTACGGACCTGTGTTCTTTGCCGGCGTCTGTTTTATTTAGTCTTTACTTTCTCCTTACATTCGTTAAAATAATTATCGATAACAGTATAGTTATATCATAATATAGGATTGTTTTATAATCTCAGATTTAGAGAGAGAAATTTTGTATGAATAATCTCGCTATTTAATTACGGATTACCTCCTAAAGCATGAAAAAGTAGATAATCTAATTATATGTGAACGTATTATAAGGCTACATTTTGTGCTTAATTTCATGAGGAAAGAGACTTAATAGTTGGGGTACAACTCGAGTACCTTCTGCGGCCTGGCTTACATTTTTGTCTTTGAATGGGACAAACAAAAACAGCAAACGAAATTTTTAGCGAGAAATGTCACCTTGACAACGAGCACAAGCTTTGAATTGTTTGACCGATACTTTATAAGCCTGTTGGATGGCCTCTAGGGACGCAAGACGCTTTCCTTTCAAGGTCGAATGCAATTTTCCGAATAGGTAGAAATCACAGGGATCCATATCAGCCGAATATGGTGAATGATTGATGGTTAAAATGCGATTTCTAGTCAAAAAGTCGGTCAGAAGAGTGGATCGATGAGATGGTGCATTATCATGCAATAAGCTCCAGTTTCCGCCTTCGCGGTATTTAGGACGAATTCCACGAATGCGATGCAATAAACGTTTCAAAACGCCAAGATATAAAATTGCATTGACGGTTTGGCCTCTTGGCACGAACTCCTTGTGAACAATTTTCTTGGCATCGTAAAAACAAATGAACATCGATTTGATTTTTTACTTCTCCAAATGCGATTTTTTGGGTGGTGGCTCGTCTGAGACCTTCCATTCGGCACTTTGACGCTTAGTTTCAGCTTCATGTTGGAAACACCACGTTTCATCACCAGTTACAATGTTGTAGATGATGATCTCGTATTTTCTCACCTCTTTAATGAGGTCTTTTGAATGTTGAATTCTGAGCAATTTTTGGTCCTCAGTTAACTTATGCGGAATGAAACGTGCACATACCTTTCGCAAACCCAAATGATCAGTTAAAATGCGATAAATCGATGTTTTGGAGATATTCAACTCCGATTCCATGAATTGCAATGATGATTTCGGTTCATTTTGATAAATTTACGAGCAATTTCAATTTCAAAACTAACGGGCTTACAATTGTCTCAGGGGCAGACGTGTGCAATTTATTTAACGTTATCAATTTGCCAACGCTTCAACATAACTAGAATCATAATTTTTTCTTTCCCAAAACTGAAGTTAAGTAATTCGCTGTTAGCATTGAATGCGTTAACAGGGGTATTAAAAGAATGTTTTAAAGGGTAGAACAAATACTGATGATTAAAAGAAATTTGTGTGGCTTACTGACGAATTCCGAGTAAAAATTTGGTTGAGTGTCAATAAAAAGTAAGTCACACACTTTTTGCCCCAATAAAATTTCCTTCAAACGAACGGTGAGTCATGAACGTCATATTTAGTTTGAAATTAAGTATTTTTGCTTTGCCGAAAAGTTATTTAGAGACAATTTAACAAATCACTTTTTAAAGGCAAGCACTCTCGGCTTATTGCACTGCGTCTTTATTTTTTTACAGCTTTCGAGTTTTACAGAATTTCATTTTCGGTTGAAGAAAACTGAAAAACTAGTACGAAAACGCAAGTAACGGTATTTGTTTGACAGCTACAGGCTTAAAGTATAAGGCGAGTTAAAAGGTATTGAATAAAACCGAATGCACGCATATACCATATACTTTTAAGTACTATATGTGCGTGTAAGTCACATTCCTGTGAATTTCACTTTGTCCATTCGTGAGTTTAACCCACTTTTGCAAAGCATACTTTGACGCTTAAAATTTATATGTAAGCTTAAATAGGTTGGCGTAATTTCAGCGTGGCTGCAACACGCCCATCATAAGCATACACTTCACCAAAAGTTTGTAAATGCGTATCTATGGCAGTTGGGTATGACCCAATGCCACACCGCACACGCCAACCACGCGATTGTGCGATGGTGCATTTTTGTATAGATGTTGTTCCACTAAAAGACCGTGCCAGTTCGGAGACGAAGTTAACTGCGAAAGTAGTTTTCTTTAATTTTTTTTCCTTACCAACAATGTCCACAACACTTTTCATAAAGTATTAAAGTCGTAAGTCTCTTGAAGTGCATGTGTGCATTAGGGACGTACACTTTTATCCAGTGACCGAAACGGTTGGTCAAAAGGGGCCGTTACGGGTGCCAAGCGAAACATATTTTATGACAGTGTAGGTGTGTATGTATATAGTAAGGCCACCAACTTTTCGAGAAGCCTTCTGGTGGAAATAGTGAACGTTTATGACAGCAGCAACCGCAACGGCACCAATGGTGGTTGTGATGGAATTTGTGAGGAGAAAATGGTAGTATGAAGCAGAACAGACTGGTGCCGTGACACTGTAAAGACAACGTTTGCATTGCAGTATAAAAGTTAGATGAAAATGCCTTAAGTACTTTTTAAAATGTTGACGAGCGGTTCGAAGTAAAAAAGCAACAAATTAACTTGTACGCTCACAGTGGTTATATGCATAGGTATATGTATATGATGAAATGAAAGAAAGGAAGCAGCGGGAGATAATTCATACAAATTATCTTATGTGATATTTAAAAAAATTGAAATTTTTGGTTGGAAAAAAAAATTGGTTCGTGCTTTTATTTACGACTAGTTAAGACTAGTAATCAATATTGCTGAGAGTTATAAGTGTAATACAAATTTAACAATACTCGTAGAAGACTTAAATCGTAACTACTGCGTTTAAAAAAAGAATATCTACTCTAATTCCGTCCATGGAGAATTGAGCGCGGTTTCAAGAGAGACTATTGGGACCAACATGTCCATATGATTTTCAGTAAAATCATCTGCTCCTTCAACTTCGTTCTGATCTATCCACTCTAAGCCTTTGACGCTTGCGCACAGTAACTCATTAGCTCGTCTTTCGACAATCCGTGAGGGTCGCACTTTGCGGTGCATACGCGCTTGCTTAGCTGGTGCAATGTGAGCTGCTCGCCTGTGCTCTGCAGCTCTTGTGATAGAAGCGAAGTAAATACCGCATGTACTGCAGCATATTTTCTCTAAATCATCACGTATACTTGGGCAATAGAGGTCATAAGGCGTGCTGATAAAGGCATTCAGCGGTTGAATCGGTAGGCGTATTAGAAATGGAACAAATGACTTTCCGTCATGTTCTTTAAAGTCCGGAATTATCAAACGTCAATCAACCTAAGTGATGGGGTATGGAGGTGGCAGAAAACGGTCGTGAAGAATCATACGCAGATCACTCCGGCGTGGGCTGCAGCAGTTCTGATCATCGCATTTCACAACCTAAAAAAAAATTAAAAACAGTTTCCCTTTGTAACTCTTAAATTAAATTAATTAATTAAAAATTTGTTGACATTCGCGCTTGTTAAAAAACTAAAAAAAAAAATAAAATAGGCACGCATAAAAATTTGATATGAATCAACTGCAATGTACCTGGAATAAATATTGGCTCTCTCTAAAGAAAGAAGGTTGGAACCTGTCCGTATGTCGCACGTTCGGCTGATAGTGGAGTGAAAACAAACGACGGGCTACACTGTACCGTAAATTCAGATGAAATTGAGCTATTTGGTATAAAACAAATATGATGGTTTGACAGCAGTAATGTATAACGTCGAAGTATGAATGAAATTATTTTCTTTCGAACGAATTAGTGAATGATCTTAATCATACTACAATTGCGCTTAAGATTAAATCTTAAGCATGTACAATCTGGATAATGGACCAAAATAGTATAATTTTTTTTGTTTCAATCAGAAAAA
>JAYXIM010006706.1:0-21182 GCA_037575425.1 Anastrepha fraterculus | reverse complement strand
GCACATCTCATCGGATATTGTCATCGTCTAAGCTTTTACGCCATACGTTAGGGTGGGCATGGGGAGCGGGTTTTTCGAGAGAGAAATTTACTACTCAGATTTCCAACTACAGTTTATAAATGGGAAGGTTTCTCAAAGTAGCCTTTTTCCATCATTAAATAAAACTGCTCTGTTTTTATACTCAGGAGATATTTCTTTAAAAGTAAGTTTTTTTTTGCAATTAGAGATGTTTTAGAATTCGTGCTTTAGAAAAGTCAAATACTGTTCTGTCCCACTGAGACACAAAAAAATTCAAAAGTTATACAATTCTACGATTATATTAAAAATCCCTTTTCTCTCTTAGTTAATCTTTTAACAAAAGTTACTACAAAAGGGAAAAGTTCCCTCGTTTTAGCATCGCTACTCTACACAACTTTACTCGGTAGAGAAAGTATAAGGTGGCGCAAAATTAATCACCCTACCGAAAGACTTCTAATATTTAGAAATGTCATCGTACGTCAATCATATTTGACATATATATACTAGACAGCTGCAGCATGCAAGCAGACCAGCAATGGAGCATGTAAAAGCCAAAATAATAATTTTCATCATTCAAGGCTAAAATTGGATGATTAATTTTGCGCCACTTTGTATTAATTTTGAAAATATTCTATCTATTTATATATCACTGGCATGGACATTACGGCTACCCGGAAAATATCATTAGATTATAAATTAAAAGTAAATTACAAAAAAAAAATCAAGCACTTCATTTTTTTGAATATTTAAAGCTAATTCTGTGTGAATTCACCATTTTGCTTCTTTAATAAGTTTGAATATTTAATAACTCGGAGCAGAAATGATATGATTTTTCATAAAAAGACCGCAGAGAAGTGGAAATTGGGTATATTTTTTCGCATTAAAAACTATTTTATTTGAAGCATGAAATGCAGAAAAAAAATCATTAGATATGCGAGCAGAAAATTCGTCTATAAGAGTATTTTATAACAGCTGTTACACTGTGTGTGTGCAGGAAACCCGTATGCCGACATATTCGTACAAAATGTGGCGCATGTAAATCGTAAATAAAATTGCTCATCCATGCACACAGTGTCAGCAAATTGAAAAGTCAGAATTCATATGTAATGTTGCGCTTGCATTTGCTAGTGTCATATAAAGCTGTCACAAATGTGAATATTTTCGAGACAAGCAAATGCGACGTGGAATGTCAAAGGGATTTAGAAAAAGTTGACTTGTCTTTGATGTGTGCATATACGATTACATACAAAATAATAAATCTATGAATTTGAGAATAGTTCTCGTGTTAGTTTGTGTACCATTTTCACATATACATACCTATATGCATATATAATACATACATACATATACTAATTGCCGCCTACGTTCTGCCAGTTGGTAAGATTTGTTGTTTCTATGTTTTTAGCGCCATTTCAATAGTTGTGTATTTGCTGTTTAATGTTTTTATGCACCCTTTAGTTATTTTTATTTCTTAATTAAAAATAAATAGCAGACAGGGTGCCGCAGGCGCAAATTTTTGGTCTAAATAAAATGTTCCTTGTATCTCAAAATATATCAATAATGATACTTACTTACTTAGATAGCACTACAATCGTATGTCGGTTTTGACCGAATCTAAAACATTGCGCCATCTAACCCGATTCGCTGCTTAGTGACGCGAGTTGGTGACACCGAGTGCTGCCAGGTTATGCCTCACTTAATTTCCCCAACGGATATGGGGTCTTTGTCTTCCTCGCCGTCCAACATTGGGTTCCCTCTCGAAGGACTGCCGTACCGGAGCATTTTCGTTCATCCTCGAGACTTGACCAAGCCAGTGTAGTCGCTGTATTTTAATACGCTTCACTATGTCCACATCTCGGTATAGCTCTAGAGCTCGCTGTTTCATCGGATACGGAACTCCATTCTCGCCTACGCGAAGAGGTCCAAAGATTTTTTGGAAAATTTTTCTCTCGAACGCTCCCAGTGCTCTCTCATCAGCTGTCGCCATCGTCCAAGGTTGTTGATGATGAGGCTTTTGTACAGCGTTGTTTTCGTTTTTCGTGAGAGGGCTTTACTTCTTAATTGCCTACTGAGCCCAAAGTAACACCTATTGGCAAGAGTTATCCTTCATTTATTCTCTAGGCTGACGTGGTTCTGGCTGTTTACACTGGTTCCTAAATAAACAAAGCCCTTCACCACTTCAAATTCGCGGTTGCCAACAGTGACGTGTTGTCCAAGACGCGAGGACTCTTTGTATGTTGACAGCAGGTACTTTGTTTTACTCTCGTTAATCGTAAGACCCACTTTTTCACTTTCCTTCTTCAGACTGGAGTAAGCTGACCGTAAGGCGCGGTTGTTCAGGCCGACAATATCAATATCGTCAGCATACGCCAAATAAAGAATGTGACTACAATCTTTATTCTCCGGATCTTTATAAACCTTTTTTCTTGCTAAGCCTCTGGAGTAAAACACTTAAGTCGTTTACGCTAATGTGAATGCGTAAATAAAAGTGATCGACCAGGTTTTTGCCAGGGCAAATATAGCCCGTTTCTTGATGTTGGGAGATTTTTCTTCACCGCATTGAAGAGACTACTTTCAAGTCTTTTTCCATAAAATCATAACTTTTAGTTTTAAAAAACATATTTTAAAGTTTTAGTTTAAATAAAGTTTCTTTTGTTGTTTTATACAATAATAAGATGCTGAAGGCCTCTGCTGCTACAGCTTAGGCTTAGATGTAGCTTATAGTTTTTCATTCTAAATTGCTATATAATAATAAAAAAAATATTAAGTCCTGACTCAAAGAAATAATGGGAGGCAACTTTTTCTACACCTGTTTTCCACCTTAGGAATTTAAAATTAAGTAAAAATACCGAAAAAGTGCATGTGACAAATTAAAAGTTCATTTCTGTCGATCAATGCAACTTAAATGCCGATTCTTTGAGTGAATCCTACAAATACAATCGAAATTGGCATAGCACCTCTTCGGCAATTTATTGTTTTTGATGCTACACTACACATCATTGAATTTATTTATTAAGAACCAAAATTTGGAATATTTCTCTTTTTATAATTCCATTTTTTAAGAAAATTCACTACATTTTCTAGGCTGGGCACTTTCATCGAGACCGAAATGAAATTTGTAATTTTGTAAATACTTCAGACTGTATCCAAAGTTACTTGATGAAACAATTATTGAAAATTATTACGAAAATGGTCGATCTTTAAGAAAAACTTATCGCGAAATTCGTGATTTTTTGAGGAAAATAGTCATCCGAATGAGTTGAAAATTCAATGTTTGATTTACAAATTTCAATAAAATGGTACTGTTGAGGATATAAAAAATACTGGCCGATCAAAAATTGGACTTTCTGTTGAAAATATTGCTGCTGTAGCGCAAAGTGTTGCTGAACAACCTTCAAAATCGCTATCTCAACGCTCTCATGAAACGCCTTCTTGGCGGATTTTATCTGTAGACGTGGTGGAAATTTAAATGATGCCATTTTTCATATATAATTCTTATTTAGAATAAAAATGGTGAACCCTCTAAGAAACTTACTTTAAACATGTTTTGTTTTAAAACAACAACAAAAAGATCTAGGCGCGTCTTTTGAAAGACTCTTCATTATGTCCAAGAGAGAATAAACTCACAACTCTTCAGAGAACATGTAAAAAAGGACTCTGAATTTAGAAAATTCGGATTATTACTACGATTTCTACTCATATCTCGAGTCTAGTGCCACCCTAATGGGTCCAAAAAAACTCAGACAAAGATTTTCCAAATACATTTACTTTGATGTAATTAATAGATAGGGTGATAAGTTTTAACTATAGTTTTTCCAATTTATGTTAGTTGATTTTCTATTTAAAATTTATCTTATTATAAACAAATCCAGAAAAATCTAAGTTTCAAACATTGTGCAAAATTTTTACACATTCATCCAATTTGGATCAAAGTTTCGCATTTTTTAAACATCCTATTTTTTAAAAATCTCTGGATATGCAGTTTCATAGCTCATTTAATTTTAATGCGATAAAGTACAAGTTTGAAGTGGCTCAAAATTCTGATTAATTTTTGATAATTTTTTCCTTAACATTTTGTCAAAATAGCGAATACACTTTTTTCTATGTGGAAGAAATGCGCAACACTGTCAGGAGGAAAAAGTATCAAAAACCAACGGGACCTCTTAGCAACTTCAAATATACACTTTTTATACTACAATCAAATTGGCTATAAAACTGCATACCACACATTTTCTATAAATTCTAACTAAATCCGATGATGAGAAGTTTGTGGAATGTTTCTAATTTTTGTATAAAGTTTGGTATTTAGATTTATATGGTTTTTATTTCACAATGACCAATCTTCTACAAATGAGCATTCCAAAACTTCAGTCAATATGGGGAAACATTTTCAGATCCAATTACTTTTGGCAGACTTTATATTCCGGGTGTAAGCCAAATTGGAGAAAAAATACGTTAGTAATTTGGACTGTATCGAGAAACACAATCTGTTAGGAACTTATAATCGCATCCGGCTAATTTGGATTTTAGGACACATTGGCAACAGAGGCTACAGCCTCGTTATTAATAGGCTCCGAGTACTTGCTTGCTATGGACAACACACCATCAAGCAGAAGCATAGGGCTACGCTGGCTGTGGTTTGGGTACAACCCAAAGAGGTTTAGAATACGGTAACCCTCCCCAAGCTCACGGGCATTCTCACAGATCATTGCAGGTTCTTGTCGGACCAATCCCCGGAGACTCCAGCACACCCTCTCATTGAATGCAGCGCTATAGCGCGGAGAAGGTTAAGACATCTCGGCCAATTGCAGCCAGAAGAAAGGCACATACGCTGAGTCCAACCCAGCTATATCTTAAGTTTAATAAGATAACTGAGTCTGGATGATGTACTGTGATGAGTAGAGGGCACAAAATACTACGAGGTTGAAGTGTAAGCCTCAAATCTAATCCAATCTAATCTAGTACTGTTAAATATATATATTTATAATTGGCGCGTACACCCTTTTTGGGTGTTTGGATGAGCTCCTCCTCCTATTTGTGGTGTGCGTTTTGATGTTGTTCCACAAATGGAGGGATCTACAGTTTTAAGCCGACTCCGCATGGCAGATATTTTTATGAGCAGCCTTTTCATGGCAGAAATACACTCCGAGGTTTGCCATTGCCTTGGGCGACCGCTATTACAAAAATGTTTTTATTAATTTTGATGTTTCACCGAGATTCGAACCGACGTTCTCTCTGGGATTTGCGAATGGTAGTCACGCACCATTATTAAATATGTATGTTAATTAAATAATTTTGAAAGGCTCTCCAAACTCAATATAAAACGATGATTTTAGTGAAAGAAGTGCAAATTATTTGGATATTTTAGTTTATTAAACTGTTGACAGTTTTGACACCTGTATTAAATCTCCGTTGACGTAATAAAGTAAAAATTAATTTTTTAGTTATAAATAAATATGTATAGTATGTATGTATGTATGTATCTACATAAATTGCATACATTTCCACTTTCGAAAAGGGGGAAAGCAGGAAAGTTAGTACCTTTTTGAGATATTTATTCCTCTACATGGCATCACTGGCTGCATGACACACAACCAGTGCAGTTTCTTTGCGGCGCATACCTGTTTTACGCGTTGATGTAAGAAGTGCATCATTGTCTAAGTTTCTAAAATTTTGGCAAGATATTTTTGCCCAATTCCAAAGAAGCTGACTTTGTGAATTTCTAAGCAATTTCTCGCGAGCATTAAGAAACTTGTTAAGCATATGCGATGCTAGGTACAGTATAGTCCTAGTAACATCTTCGCATGCTTCCTGCTCCCATTGCCAATATTTGCCTTTCGTCATATCGCATATTGCTACTTGAAAGTCTTTGTTTAACTCTTCATTTGTACACTCGTAAATTTAAGAAATAAGAAAAACACTACGGAACCGAAATATCAAAGCGCAAAGTTAAGTAAAAATCTGAATTCACATACATTCTCACAAAAAGTTGGCATTGGAATCAGTATGCGGGAACGATATTTTCTACGCACTTCTCTGTACTTCCTCGCCTTCAGCGTCTCAACAGCTCAGCAGCTTTCCAGCTCACAATTCATTTCGTGATGGAAAATGTAAATATTGGCACAACCACTGAAAACGCTTATTATAGTACAGTACGATGCACACGACGCCTTCAATGCCCCACACACACACACCCTTTCTGCTTATACTTGCTCTCACATACCCCCACCACGCGTTGGCGCTATCCAAAGCTCTTTATATGTATGTGTGTTAGCTGCTTCCATTTCTCGGCACTGAAAACTCTGTGCGCATAAAACTAAAATAAAGAGCTTCCGTTTCCGGCATTCGTAACGGAAGTACATGAATATGCGTCCATATGAAGTCACACACTCAGTTGCAGTTGCAATGTACTCATTTATTAGTATGCCGCATATTTCGAGGCATGCTTTTGTACGCTCGCAGTGCCAAAACTGAAACATCCTTGTACGAGTATGTAGCCTGCTATTCATTGGGTTGAAGTTGTCGTTGGAGCTCAACGTCAGCGCTGCGCCTCATACATTCACTGCAGTGGGCGTTGGTGGGTTGGGCTGTTCCTGCTCCTTCACACGCTTCGTGTACTTGTCAGTTCGTCTGTGTTTGCCTTTAACAAGCTGCTTATTTTCTTTTCCGCTCATATTTGAGAAAAAATTCATGAAAATGAATTGTTAGCAACTTTCTTCCGGCAACTGTAAAAAAGCACTTAAAACTCAATGCTCCTACCTGCCATATCCTCTCATTTACTCAAGGACGTCGTGCATATGGCAATTGCATGCATGTGAGCGAATAATTGTAAATATTTAGTTGCAAGTTTTTATGACTTGGGAAGCCATCATTACAGGATTATACATTTGTTGTGCTTTTGGAAAGTTTTCTTTACTTTGTCATCAAATAACTCGGTTGGTTCAAAATAGTGGAAAACAAAATTATAACACAATGAGTGACTTCAAGCCAAGTGATCCAAGTGCTTTGAACGTGGTATTAATTTTTTCTGATAATTGGGCAGTTGTAGGCTATGGTGTAATAAGAAGTAAAACGAAAATATTTTTAATAATTTTGAGTATTATTCAATGCTCAGGAGTTTGGTATGGATTTTGTGCACTCAGATATCTTCTGTTTTTTTATAATGTTTATATAATTTTATGTTTTAGTTTTTTAGAAAAAGGTATAAATAAAAAAAAATTTTTCTTGAAAAATTTTTTCTTGAAAAAATTTTTTTCTTGAAAATTTTTTTTTGTTAAAAGTATTTTTTTTAACTGTTAAAAAACAAAATCTTAAAACTTTAATTTTTTTTAAATCATAAAAATTATTATTATTTTTTAAATTTTGTTTCAAATATCTACTTATATATAAGTATATTATATATAAATTTTAAGAAAATTTAAGACCATATCCGAAATATTTAGATCACTTGACTTATAAATTAAGTATAGACGCATTTTGTCCCCTTCAAAGTAATCCCCATGAGATATTATGCACTTGTGCCTACGTTTTTTCCAATCTTCGAAACACTTCAAAAAATGATTTTGTTTTATCTTGTTCGGCTGATCCTTCGATGCCGTCTTTATCTCGTCAATCGTAGCGTAGCGTCGTCCTTTCATGGGCCTCTTCAGTTTCAGGAATAAGAAAAAGTCACAGATCTGGGGAAAACGGTGGCTGTGGCATCATTAGTGTGTTGTTTTTGGCCAAAAAGTCGCGCACAAGCAACGTGATGCAAGCTCTTGCATCAACGATAAGCAAGCGTTATCGTGATGCAAGAGCCAATTTTTGTTCTCCCACAAATCCGGGCGTTTCTGGCAGATTGCTTTACGCAAATTGCGCATAACTTGCGGGTAATATTCCTTATTGACCATTTTACACTGTGGCAAGAACTCATGATGCACAACGCCCCTGCAATCGAAGAAAACGGTAAGCAAAACTTTTACATTCGACCGAACTTGGCGCGCTTTTTTCGGTCTTGGTTCGTGCGGCAGCTTCCATTGAGATGATTGAGCTTTGGTTTCTACGTCATAAGCATAAACCCACAATTCGTCACCAGCTATGACCTTCTGGAGCAAATTTGCGTCGTCTCGGACAGAGTCCAACATCTCATTAGCAATGTTCATGCGATCCTGCTTTTGGTCGAAATTGAGCAGTTTTGGTATGAATTTTGCGGCGACCCGTATCATGCCCAAATCATTGAAAAAAAAAAATCGAATGGAATGCATCCGCGCGCTTAATTTCGTTTTTCACACTAAATTTGATACAGGTTCTTTGATCCATCTTATTGAATGGGTAAAAGTCGAAGACGAGCCGAAACTCGTTCAAGCAAAGCAGCTGTCAACAATTAACTGAACATTCAAAATGGCCGAACTCGTTGGCATTAGTGAGAGACATGAGTACCAACATATCGCCACAAAAAAATCGAGATTCGCGATACTTTTTGAACACACCTCGTATGTCAAAGGATTGTTCGCCTCTCACATCGCTTCCTCCACAGATCTAATATCGACTCGGGTGAGATTATTTTAGCTGTCAATTTTCGCAAAATTGTGCGCCTAATACACAGGAAGGTATAAAAAAAAAAAATAAATAATTGGCGCTTACACTTCTGTTAGGTGTTTGGCCGAGCTCCTCCTCCTATTTGTGGTGTGCGTCTAGATGTTGTTCCACAAATGGAGGGACCTACAGTTTCAAGCCGACTCCGAACGGCAGATATTTTTATGAGGAGCTTTTTCATGGCAGAAATACACTCGGAGGTTTGCCATTGCCTGCCGAGGGGCGACCGCTATTAGAAAAATGTTTTTATTAATTTTGCTTTCACCGAGATTCGAACCAACGACCTCTCGGTGAATTCCGAATGGTAATCACGCACCAACCCATTCGGCTACGGCGGCCGCCTCGGCTACGGCACAGGAAGGTATAGCTGGATGTTTATAGAAACAATCGCTGCTAATGCGTAAAATTATGGTCAACTCTTAGTTCTCCGATATCTGAGTATATGAAGCATATATTCCCCTTAGCCAGTATTTACAGGGCTATATACCTAGAATGGGGGCAACGAAAGTTGAATACGGGCGTTATAGTGAGTTAAAAAATAAACCAAAAAACCTCAAGCGTAAGGGTCTTAAGATGCCTGCTGACTGTAAAAAGCGCAGGAGTTCAGGCGAAGATAATTTCGGATGAGGTGGTACATAGAAAGTTTGTGACAAAGGACCATTCTAGTCTTAGGCATCTGTTAGCTCCTAACCTACTCAAATCTTGACAGGTTAGTCTATTCTAGCAGAAGGTGTCTTAGGCACGAATGCAAAAAAATTTGCCTCAGTTTATTCTTTTCCCAAACTATTTTGCATATGTGGTAATTATTAATGTGCAGTGCATATACACACATTAGGGTGAGTAAATTTTGTTTACGAATTATAAAACACTATCAACTGAGATTACGAATTATAAGGCCCTTTTGTCAAAACCAAAATCAAAAGTGACATTTAAAATCGATTTGAGAATTTTTACTATTTCGTCAATTAAGGATTCAAGAGTAACATGAATAATAAATATATAACTTTAAATATATAATTTATAAATAAATAATTTTTGTCCCACATGAACTACCGAAAAAAAATTAGCGAAGTCGGTCGGCTAAGAAAAAAAAACGAGTTATCGAGGGGACCAAATTACATGCATTTTGTTCGAGCTATCGAACGGACCGAGCTTCGTTGCGAATTATCGTGGCTTTCAACTGATTGAGCTTACGAGTTATTGTGATTACAAAATATAGGTAATTGCTAAATATTGTTATAGGAAAAGTGACTACGCATTTTTTTCATATGTAAATAAAATTCAAACTTGTGAAAACCTAAAAAAATTAATGTTTACAATATTTGAAAACAAAATTTTATGAACCCACCAAAATTTTAAAATAACCTCGCTTTAATTAATATAGAGAAGAAGTTGTGGTTGTCGGTATAGAGAAGATCGCCTCCGCATATGCGTCCTGGGTTACGCCAAATGATCTGCGACCTTAACGGCTTTCCAAGCCTGAACGGTGACGACATTGGTTTCTCTTGGACTAAAAAAAAAAAAAAACAAAATAAAAATCAAAATTTCATACAAAATTTTTATTTTTTTAGATTAACAAAATTAAAAAACAAAAAATTAAATAAAACAAAAAAACCAAACAGTATTTCTAAGAAAAATTAATACGTACTTGTAAAAAAATAAAAAATAAAAAAATAAAATAAAAATATTTGTTTTGGAAAAACAAAAGTTGCACCTTGGGTAACGCCAATTGATCTGAGGCCTTAACGGCCCTCCAAACCTAAATGGTGACGGCACTGCTTTCTTTTGGACTAACAGAAAAAAATTTTCACAAGCAAAAAATAAAAATTACATACAAAATTTTTATTTTTATTTTGTCTTTTTAGAAAAAAAATAATTAAATAAAAAAACTAAAAAAGTAAAATAAAAAAAGTTTTTCTGAAAAAATGATTGCGTCCTTGTAAAAAAAAAATAATATTAAAATAAATAAAATTAAGTAAAAAAATTGTTTTGATACACATTTTCCGAAAAAAACAAAAGTTTATTTACAATTTATTTATTTTTGTTTTTAATTATTATTGTTTTTTTATAATTAAGCACGTATCCACAATTATTTATTTTGGTTTATCTTTTCATATAAAAAAATGTTAAAACAATTTTTTTTTAATTTCTTTCGATTTTTTATTAATTTTTTCCGAAAAATTTAATTTTTAGTTTACTTTATTTTTTTTAATTCTAATTTTTTATCTTATAATATTATTTTTAATTATACTTTTTTATTATATAATATTGTGTTTTTTAATTATTATTTGTTTTTGACAATTAAGGACGTATTCACAATTATTTTGGTTTAAGATTCTTTTTAATTTTATTTTTAATTTACTTTTTAATTTTTTTTAATTTCTTCCGTTTTTTTAAATTTTTGCCGAAAATTTTTTTGTTAATTTTATTTTTATTTTGCTTGTTTTATTTTATTTTTTTTTGTAATTGTAATTTTTGATTTTCTTTTTTTAATTATAATTTATTTAAATTTTTTCTTTTAATTTAATTTGTTTTTTAATAATTTTTTTTACAATTAAGGGCGCAATTATTTTTTGGTTAGATCCTTTTTAATTTAATTTTTTCAGAAAAAAAAAGTTTTCTAGTTGTTATTTTTTTGTGATTATTATTATTGATTTTTCCGAAAAAAAGTTTTATATACTTTTTTTATTTAATTAATTTTAATTTTAATTATTTTATTTTAATTATTATTTTTGTTTGACAATTAAGGACGTATTCGCCATTAGTTTTTTTAGATCCTTTCTACTTTTAATACAATTTGATTTTTTTTTACCAAAATTTCTTCTATATTTTCGTATTAATTAAAGAGAGGTTATTTTTTGTAAGGGGTTCTTGTAATTGACTTTAGAGCTATACTCGAATGGACTATTTTCTTAAAATATTATGTAGAATCCGTATATTTTAGAAACAATGTCGAAAAAATTGCTCCCTACAAACTAACACGCCTTAACATTCATACAATACAATAACCAAGTAGGCATATCCGCTTAAATTAGCATTCCATTAGAAGTGAAATGAGATTTTCTAATAAGCAACACTCAAATAACACTAAAATAATAAATCATCAAGGAATATTTGAGTAGTAATACACAACCTTACAAACGAACAAATTACTTGTAGAAGCAATTTTCACAGCCATTTATCTTAATCAACTCGTTACATAGCAACTTTCAACTCGTTAACACCTTGGCTTAGAATAAATGCTTATTACCATTGGTTAACATTTAAATATTTATCACTTAACAGATAAGAGATGGAAAGCATGATTTGGAATATGGAAAATATGTAGGTTAAGAAATCTTCGCAATTCAATGGCTCTGAAACCATTAAAATATTTCCAGGGTAATTATAATTAATATAAATTGGCTTTGTATTGTATATAAATAACTATTTGTGGGAAGTGCACTCTTTCATTACGCCTAAGTGTGTATACAAGTGCATATGTATACTTATATATTCTACTGCTGGGGCGTATAAGTAATATTTATGTTTAAGGCAAATTATATTTGACATGCTCAAGAGATAACCTTTAATTGTGCGCATTAATTTGCTTACAATCATAAAGCATACATAGCTTTCCCTAATTAGAAGATCACTCCTTCATATCACTCCTATGCCCCGCTTCCTATCTCCACTATAGTTTCATCTGCCATACATATCTAGGTGTTATGCGCTTTGGGCTAACGGAGAAACGAGCTGCATTTAACTTTTCAATTTGTCATAAAAATGTTGCCTCTCTAAAATAAACTCAAAAAAGAAAACCCAACATACCACACAGTTGTCGCTGGCTGCATAAACCTAGGCCAGTTCAGTGTCGAAGGTTGCCATGCAGAGGCTTAACGCCAACGGAGTTGTTGTCGCGGTCGACAAATTCAACAAAATTCGAATGCAAATATGTAGTTATGCATAATATGTATGTATGTATGTATGTATGTATGTATGTTATGCTAGCAGAATACAAACGCTTAAGAATGGCATAAACGCCAAATTTTCTCGAGGGATGCTCACGGCGTAAAATCTTGTCCTACTTTTCCGACTTGTCGACGCAACAGCTGGAGCAGACTTTATAGAGTAGCAAGAGGTTGGCAAGTGTAGCATCTTTATATAAAATAAACTCACTCTTCTACATCTTTGTGTGTGTGTGTGTGCATAATTTCTTACATAAGTATATATATAAGGATTATTTTACCTCTTCTGTTGCTGGTTTTGCCAACTCTGTGGCTCGCATGGAGTGGTGAGCGTCCGTCAGTTCACATTTTGCTACTTTTCATAATAATCTCCACTTTTACAACGAATGCATTAACTTCTTGTATGTACATATGTATGTAGATGTAGTGGTGTTAAATAGCACGAAAAAGCAATGCCGGCCAGTTACGTAATTATGGAGTGCGCATAGTGGGAAAATTTGGTAAACAATGTGGAAAAATACTATTTTTGGTTTTTTATTCAACCTGGAGTGACGAGCTAGTGACCAAAGCACAAGCTGCCGCGGAAAGTCCTAGCTTTCGAGATCTTTATCTCAATGTAGGGCAATTAGCGAACACCGATTTTAGAACCAACTGTTTAAAGATGAAGATGGTGAGCTAACAACATCCAAGGAGCAGCAAATCGCTATTACAAAAAACTACTTTCAGCGCCACCCTCGCAACCCATTCAGTTTACTCTTACTAAAAACATTTGAGCTGAAAGAAGGGATCAAAACTCTTCTCCCGAAGAAGAATAACCTATCCGAGTGCGAAAATTAGAGAGGAATTACATTACTAAGCATGATAAATAAAATGGCGATGGTGCACGCCTTTCTGCCTTTACTTTATCGATTGTGAAAAAGCGTTCGACACTCTTAAACATGAAGCAATTTGGTCAGCGTTCGCATGCAAAGGAATGCCTGAAAAAATTATCATCCTCATAAAAGAGCTGTACACTGACGCTTCCTGCCATGTGAAATACGACAAAGTTTGAAGTGATGGCATCGAAGTTCAAATCGGTGTCAGATAGGCTGTATACTATGCCCGCTTTTGTTCACTTATTTCTGGGCCTAGTAGAGCGACAATTTCATGCGGTTAACAGAGACATTTTGGAGTTTGAGCAGTCGCCGTGAAGGCCTAAACTTTGATGTTTGTCTGATGTCGCATATATCAACAAATTTACAAGCGGTAAGCGCCTGCCGTAGCCGAATAAAAAAGTATGCGGATATTTTGGCTCGAGGGTATAAGCAATGTTGACCTTTGGAATGCAACCAAGCAGGAACCTCTCCCCATAGAAATCCAGCGGCGTAAGTGGAAATGGATAGGGCATAAGTTGCGTAAACCCTAAGATGGCATCACAAGAGCAGCAATCAAATTATATTTATGATATTATAGAAAATTATAAATTATATACAAAATTTCACCACGTTCATCTATTTGGGTGCTTTAGAAAGTTTCTTGTGAGCGAATTCGGGCATGATGGTATAAAACTGGGATCTGTACGATAAATCGAAAATAAAAATGTTGAAACCTAAGAAAATTTTAAAATCATGAAATCATGACTTGTCGAAGCGGAAAATGTTGAAATCCTATCCAGCCGAAATGCAAGCAGAGCGAAATATCGAAAGCAGCTTGGAAATTTAGTATTATTTTTTGAAAAATAAATTACAAAAAGAATTTCTTTTTTGTTAACGGTCGCAATTGAGATATACCTTTCAGATTTTGGATATGATGCTTTTCTTTTCTCCCTTTGTTTGACTAATAGGATTTTTTTTATAATTAGCTCCCACGATTTCACGGCTTTAACTGTATAAATGGAGTTTTAAAGAAAAATGTCATAACTGAACAATTCGGAATTTATCTGAACAAACATGGGAATTGTTTCACGTCTCTGTAAACTGTGATAAGTAAAAACAAAGGTGAAATTTCATGTTAATAGCAGAAAGAATGGATGAGTTTTAACGCAAAATGTCTTACCTGAGCAATCAGATGAATGGAAGCTATGTAAACGGAGAGACAGACAGGCAGGACTTTACCGGATCAATTTGTCGTTCAGATCATTGGCGCAAAATGAATCATCTAATTTTGTTACTAAAAAAAATATTTTGAGTGATGGAAATCTTTATTTTTTTCTTGTCTGTTTGTATGCTACAGCGGTCAGTTTACAAGTGCCAAATATGAATTGAATTTACGTTGAATTTTACAGTGAACCCTAAAGTATAAAAGTATTTTTTCATGTAATCGGCTCAATTTCATGTGATTAAAAAGGTGTAATGACAAATCGAAAGACGTTGTCATTGGAAACTAAATGGAAGATTTTGAAGAATCTCATAAAAAGCGTTCAGTTAAGATCATATCTGTCAAGTAAGGAGTTCCGATATCGTCGGTTTGTGTTATTAAGAAACTGAAATTGAAAAGAAATACTCAAAAAGGGTGTACGCGTCAATTATATATATAGATAGAAAAATGATAGATCTGAGGTTTGTCTTCGACCCCACTTCTTTTATTCTCTCTACTCATCACAGTACCTCATCCATATCCAGTTCCCTTATTACCTAGAATGCAGCAGGTCCTGTACAGGTGGTTTATGACTCAACGTTTCATCCTGTTAGTGAGTCAGTGGTTAGTTGTGCCGATTTAAAGACAATGGCGAAAAAGTAAATTTTACACGGAAACTATTTTCTGTCAACGTTAGTTGGATGACTAAAGTCAAAAAAAAACAAAAAAAAACGCTTCGGAATACGTCTTCTTAAAGAATGTGGGGAAAAGATATTAACTAAAAGAGATATTGTGGGGTCATTTCGTTTATTTGAAATCGCGGATATTCACGAGTGGAATCGGGCTGATGGTTTTTCAAATTCTGGATAAAGAGAAAATGACGATGATGTGCGTTTCACTACTCATACAGGCGATGCTACAAATGAGATTAAACATCGGGAACGAATAAGTTGCTTAGAAAAATGCGTCAGCTGGGCAGTATCAAAGATTTTTGCACTGTCAAAACTTTTAGTACTCAGAGATTTTCAAGAAAGCGCAGAGCATAAAGGCTTGGAAACTGTGAAGCAGTACACCCGAATTGCAGATTTTTCTGTAAAAAATAAATAAAATGCTCAATTTTGGTATTGGGAGTAAAAAAATGGGTTGGTGCGTGACTATCATTCGAGAGTGCGTAGGTTCGAATCTCCGTGCATGAAACAACAAAACGATTGGAAACGTTTTTTCTAATAGCGGTCACACCTCGCCAGACTATAGCAAACATACGAGTGTATTTCTGCCATGAAAAAGCTTTTCATAAAAAAAATATCTGACGTTCGGAGTCGACTTGAAATTGTAGGTCCCTCCATTTGTGGAACAACGTCAAGACCCACGCTACAAATATGAGAAGGAGCTCGGCCAAACACTTAACAGAAGTGTACACGCCAATTATTTATTTTTTTGTAGTCATTGACAGGCACACTGAAGAAGCTTTTTTTATTATTTTGATTCATTTTCTTGTTCGGCTTGACTTTTCCGTCGCTACAGTGCCTTCAGCCATGAAAATAAATTAGTCGATGTGTTGTTTTTATTAATTTTATTTGAATTTACACATACAATTTTGTCCAAATCATACCACTACTGCATTTAGTACTAGAAGTGAGTGGGGCAGTTGCTGTTTGGACGTTAATACCAACCCATACAGTTTGACCAAATAGGCGAACTCTGTTGCATAATAATTACCGTGGAGATTTCTTTCAATGCCTTTTAATTGAGTAAGATAAATAGGTTTATGAACCAAGTTGCTACTTTACCGAAAATGCAAAATGTGAGCCAGAGGAAATCGACGTTGGAAACAATAACGCAAACTTACAACAACATCCAAGGCGTTTTTCCACAGAAGAATAACAAGCAGACACACAGCTAATTACCACGGAAAAGCTAAACTATGTATCTCTTTATGTGTATGTAGATAATATATATATGTAGCTAAATATATAAATTTGTAGTTTAAATATATAGTTTGTAGTTTTGTTCTCTTGTGTTATCATCTTCATTGAAATTTTGTATACTAAATTATACTAATTAAGTTTTAATTTGATTTGATGTTGATTTAAGTAAAAACTTAGTGCGCTTTGCATACTTTTCGGCGAAATACGCAATGCAACGCAGCAAACACCTACAGCAGGAAAATGGGTCAAAGTATTATTTAGTGAGTGGATTTGGAAGGCAAGCCAGGTGATAATGGGGAAGTGAGTGCAAATGGTACAAAGGCATACACACACACAAAACACCCTCCCACACACATAGAAATGAAGGTGAGTTCATTACTTCAGGGAATGCAAATATTTTTCATTCTTCACAACGCTCTCTTGTGAAATGATGTTTTTGCATTGGATATAACTCTGGATTTAACTTTTGTTCACACACACATTCACATTTTGTGCATACATACATACATACACATACACTTACTACAGTGCAAAATGCAAATTGTTAAACGAAAAGTGAAAAATTAAAAGTGAGTGGGCGAGTAACTGTTGTGTTTTGCAATTGTTTTGAACTTTGTGACTGGTGATTTTTCCCTTCACTACTTCTCTACCTCCCTTTTGGCCTTCAATTGTCCACCACAATGGAAAGTGTTAAGTGCGGGGGTGCAGCAAGGAGTTGATGAATAGAAAATCGTATCTCTTCTGTGCTTTTGCTTTGTGTGTCTCTTGTTGCTTTTGGGATTAAATCAAAATTTGTATGAGCTTCACTAACAACAACAACAACTATTGGGTTTCCTTTTTGTGGTTGCTTAATTTAAATTGAATGCGAAACACTGACATGACCTTTGTGATTTGGTTGAAGAACTTTAAAGTTATTTTATTTAAATTACTTTTTAATTAGCTTTGGTTAGACACATTTGTCCGGCAGTAGAAATTTGCCTGTTGCGACAGTTAGTGCAAAATAGCTTAATAAATACTTGATTTGGTCTAATGTCCTTCTACTGTTGATAATAAAATTGCTTAAATTTTTAAATATTAAGGTACTGCTTGGTAGACGAGTATTACAAAGTTAGGGCTGCCTTTAAAAGTAAAGAAGAATTTTCGAGTACGAGAATATTAAATTTAACAAAAGAAAATTTTTACATTTCCACCAGTAATGAAGAACTTATTTTCAACACAGCGATTTTTACGGTCTAAATAATCTACTTTTAATACTTTATAAGTACTTTTAATAATCCAGGGTGTTTTGAAAAATGTTGTTATAAGTCTTTTCGTAAAACACTTCCCGCTCATCAGCAAACGTTTATTTCCATGAAATAAAACTCGCACGGCGTCAACCTATTTGCAATACAAATTTTTTTGCGGAACGCGTTTTATAGCTAAATTGTTATTTTAAGCAAACAAAAATCTGTTGCAAGTGTCGGTCAGTAACATGAATGCTGACTTCCTGCGTTGCCGATTTTTAGTCAAACACAATCCTTAAAATTGTAAAAACACACAAAAGCAGTGTTAATTTTACTTTTGAGTTTTGAGATGAAAAGTGATTTTTTTTGAGATTTGACTCATCTCGAGCTTTCCATTTCGTTCATTTGTGGTGACTCACATGCTGATGTGGTTCTCGCGGTCGCCCATAATGGTTTTTGTTTTCCTTGAGTGGAAAAGAGAAAACAATTTTCCATTCTATCAGAAAAGTTTGTCACAGCCTGTATTTATAATTCTACTTAGGTATGCATATTAGGATGGCCACACAATTGTTTTTACTCTAAGTACCCTTTAATCGCTTCTTCGGTCAAACAGATGAGCCGTCTTAATTTAATTTAAATTTAATTTTCAATACTAATTTTCACTTAAATTTTAATTGTATTTGTACTTTTAAGTTTATTTTAATTTTAATTTCAGTATCCCTTAATTGCTTCTATGGTCAAATATATCAGCCGCCTCTATTTTTGTTTTTACTGTTAATTTTATATTTATTTTTTACTTTATTTTTATTTTTAATTTTAATTAAATTTTTATTTTTAATTAAAGTTTTATTTTTAACTTTATTTTAATTTTTTTGTATTTTACTTTTGAGTTTAATTTGAATTTTAATTTAATTTTATTGTAGTTATAAATTTGTTTTTATTTTTAATTTTAATTTAATTTTATTGTAGTTATAAATTTGTTTTTATTTTTAATTTTTAATTTTATTTCTTATTTCAATTTTAATTTTACTTTTACTTCTACTTTTACTTTTAATTTTACTTTTACTTTTACTTTTACTTTTACTTTTACTTTTACTTTTACTTTTACTTTTACTTTTACTTTTACTTTTACTTTTACTTTTACTTTTACTTTTACTTTTACTTTTACTTTTACTTTTACTTTACTTTACTTTTACTTTTACTTTTACTTTTACTTACTTACTTTTACTTTTACTTTTACTTTTACTTTTACTTTTACTTTTACTCTTACTTTACTTTTACTTTTACTTTACTTTCACTTTTACTTCACTTTTACTTTTACTTTTACTTCACTTTTACTTTTACTTTTACTTTCACTTTTACTTTTACTTTTACTTTCACTTTTACTTTTACTTTTACTTTACTTTTACTTTTACTTTTACTTTTACTTACTTTTACTTTTACTTTTACTTTTACTTTTACTTTTACTTTTACTTTTACTTTTACTTTTACTTTTACTTTTACTTTTACTTACTTTTACTTTTACTTTTACTTTTACTTTTACTTTTACTTTTACTTTTACTTTTACTTTTACTTTTACTTTTACTTTTACTTTTACTTTTACTTTTACTTTTACTTTTACTTTTACTTTTACTTTTACTTTTACTTTTACTTTTACTTTTACTTTTACTTTTACTTTTACTTTTACTTTTACTTTTACTTTTACTTTTACTTTTACTTTTACTTTTACTTTTACTTTTACTTTTGCTTTTGCTTTTACTTTTACCTTCTAATACTACTAAGCTTGGCGAGCACATAAGTTGTACGGGTAATGATACAAATTTATCTGATTTAACCATATTAGCAAACTATTTATTTCATCACGAAATTGGTTGTATGTCTCTTATCACTTGTTTGCATATACAACTATGAATTTGGAATTTCAACTCAGAAAATTAAAGATCACAAAACTGAAATATCATATAAGCCAAAGTCAGAAGCTAACAATGAAAGCTGTGAGTATCAGCGACCTTAACGATAGGAAAAAAATCACTTTTTTACCTAGAAAAATATATCTCTTTGCCGGAGGAGTTTTTGTATACTGAAACATACAAAAATACGCATTTATTGCCCGCTGTTTTTTTTTGTTTTTACTTGTGCCACAGTGCAGTTGTAGTTACTGCTTTACTTCTGACACGCAACTGAACGCGTACCCGTAATGAAGATAATTACCCTGTAATCATGGCTTGTTATAGAGCAATGAACGCCGATGTTGACCTAGCGAAAGCTAAAAAGCATATACACGTGTATATAAAAAGCAAATATACATGTATGCATGTATATAAGTACACTTGTGCTCACATAATTAGGGCACTTCATATTTTTGTAATAATCGAAATATTTTTCATGCTATATTTTTTTTTGTTATTTCTTTATAAAAACGTAGTTCATTTTATAGTAAATACATTATAAAGCGAAGAGCCGAACCTTGTATAAAATTTACGAAAATTTAATAAATTTAACAAATTTCAAAAAACTTGTCATCAAAACTTTCACTTTCTTAATCAGAACTAAAAAAAAGATTTTGAATAATTTAATTCTAGTAAAGAGTATTTCAAAAATGCCACCTAGATGCCAGTAGTGACGGTACCTTTTTGTTCAGTCATCCTTGACACTTGTCAAGTAGATAGCTGTAAAATTTGACGCTATAGAACAACGCATTCAAACTTATTATGAAGACGATCGATTTTTAAGAATCCAATTTCGCAAAATTTCTGATTTTTTCTAGTGGAAATAATCGTCGGAAAATCAAACGCTGGTGGGAAAATATCAAGAAACTGCTTTTGTTGAGAATAAAAAAAGGACTGGCAGACCAAAAACTGGACATTCTGTTGGGAATATTCTTGCTGTAGCGCAAAATGTTGTTGAACAAGCCGCAACAGCGACATCTCGACGCTCCTAACAATTAGAATCCATGAGTCGACAGATTTATAATATTATAACTAAGTTAGAGGTCGGTCTAAATTACGTTGATTTTTGACAATGTTTTTTGCGCACGATTGTGATAATTTTCTTCCATAAAAGAACTTCTGAGCATATGTTTTATATGGAAGAAAATTCTCAATATCGCCAATAGAAAAAAATTGCTAAAAATCAGCGCGATTTTTCAGCCACTTCAGACTTACATTTTATTAATTAAAACTTAATAAACAATAAAACTATATGCCAAAAATCTTTCTGGAAATTCTAATTAAAAACTGTGTTATGAAAAGTGAATGGCTATTAAAAATGTTCGGTAGTTTACTAAATTTTTTATAAAGTGTGAAGCTTAACCATATTTTTATCAAATATTAATGAAAATTAAAAAACTAAAAGCGAACTAGGTAAAGCAGTCCAAAATGCTGGGGTACTATAGTTTTTTCGTGTGCTGTATATGCGCATAAGTATGCATATGGCAG
>JAYXIM010006705.1:0-32720 GCA_037575425.1 Anastrepha fraterculus | reverse complement strand
TATTTGATCTCAGAAGGACTTTCACTTTGACCCTGTCATTCGAAATGGACAACAAATTCAGATTCAGCAACCTCAAAAAACGTGTGTATTAACTCTTTTATATTTTTCCGGTGAATCTTCTAGGTTTGTACTAGAAAAAATTTTTTTAAGGCCTTAGGTATTTAGGCAATGATTTCATCCCTAAGGGGTTTGGAAATTAACATGCTTGGCGTGTTGTATTACCATTGATTAGAACTGCTATAAAAAGATGCCAAAACGAATTTGAATACATATAATTTTTTGTTTTTAAAGTTTTTATGATTTTTTCATAAAAATACCCCTAATCAAGGGTGTGTTTTGATATAATAAAAAAAATATTAAAAAAAAATACCAGTCTAACGGTTAGACGCGATAGAAGTGAAACCTTCCGTAAAACAAACTGAGAGAGAATGAGACGAAAGCAGCATTAGGAGCGGGATAATTATAGGTTCATTATAATATTGCTCTAAAGTTCATATTTTATTTTCTTCATTTTATTATTATTCATCCTCAATGTTTTCAATTTCAACAAATGATACGAGTGGCTTATGATAGATAAAATATGATACAAATGCTTTGGTTTCGATGTTGTTAAAAAAATACCCAAACGGACCGAAGAAACAGACTTACAAATTTCTTCCATTTTCGTCTACTTGTATTCATATAAAAATTTATGTCTCTTCCCACCAAAGCTAAATGTATTAGTATATTTGTTCTTGTATTTATTCAAGACCGAAATCCCGGCGGTACTGCAATACTGGGCCAACCCGTGGCAGATTGGTGTGAGCAAGCCCCAAAACACGTACACCCATTTCCAAAATCAGTTTCGAACATTTGTTGTCCTCCGATGGAGGATCTATCAGATGTTAAACTGATAAGAGCAAATAATACACTTTGATCTTAGCCTTAAGGCCGAGAAGCGATTACCGTACACAACCAACAAACTACCTAGTCAATACATTTTCTAATAAACCTTTTGAGAATTACACGCTCACAAAAAAAAGAATTAATGTACGAAATATTTATACCGATTCACTTAAACTGACTTTCAGTATCTAAACCAAAAATAGAAAAGCCAAAAAACTGTTTTCAATAAATAATCAGAAATGTCCTACAATGCAAATTTCAAAAAAAAAAAAAGTTTTATTTCTTGTGATTCGAACCAAGATTTTTGGATCTGAAGCTCACATTGCTAGCCGCTCGGCTATCGCGTCATATTGTCGGTGCTGGCCTAAAAGTTATTTAGTTCGTCGCTACGTTTATATGTAATATTCGTAGCCAAGTTGGTCGCTTTTTTCGTTTCACTTTTTCCCAAATCACTCCCAACGATTCTAAAGAAGTTTTCACTTCAAAAATTTAATTTTCAGGCCTACACAATCTGGAAGCAAAATCATTTGTGAGCATTTTAAGAAAAAAATTATTAAAATCACTCTAAAACGGTCTTATCTAGGATTATTGAACAATATTTGTTGAAAAGTCTCTATTGTGCGTTGTTCCGGCAAATTGGGTATTTTCAGATATTAAGATGAATTCATAAAAAATTCAAATTGTGCTAGCACTTTTACAGCAAGACCATCAAAGACGGTATTTGTAGGTTTTACTTGGCCCACCCTGTACAGTATCGGAAAGGTCTCTACTGAAAATCAATTTTTAAGATTAGTGTTTTCTTCTTCACTAAAATAAAAGCTTAAGGCTGGAGGACGTATTTTTTGTATGTTGCTCCACTCTTATTTACTAGTAACTTATTTGGAAAAGTTTAAATTTCTCTGGTACTATAATGCCTAGTTTACGAAGCATGGAAATTTTCAGCTGTTTTAGTTATTTCATACTGCGAAATATGATATAAGAAGTGATTGTTGGTAGAAGTCTTTTCGGTTTCTTGTTCATGCATTTGCTATAAGGCTGAGCTGATTTACTAGTTTACCAGGCGTATATATTTTAGGAAGAAATAAAGAGAAAAAAATATGTTAAAATTTAAATTCGTTGAAGTAATTGCTTTCTAAGGTCAAGTTTGATAAATTTAAACATTTCAAATTAGGGTTGTCAATTCCGGGATCATGGGATCCCATACTGTTGAAATAACATACACTGTTTGCGGCTTTGATTTCGACAACAATGTAAAGAGTTTAGAGATCGTAGCCAGATTAAGGTAACGTGTTGAGAAATGAATAATAAAAATAAGTTTTTTTTACATAGTGATTCAGACCACTTTCAAAATTATGGGCACATATGCAAACCCTTGTTGTAAAAAGTTACATTAAATTGCTCGATTTTTTATTTTAGCATAAATGAATACGCGTTAAAGCTTGCTTCTTTCCGCTTAAATTGTACGATACATGAGCTTCTTTCAACTACTAAATACATTTACTTACTTTAACATGCCTTAAGGTACGAGGGTCATTTGAAAAGTCCGTGCAAAAATAAAAATTACTATACTTAATTTTTTTTTTAGGCCTGTAGATTTCATCCAACGTTGTCCTAGTTGGTTGATCCCTTCCGAATAATAGGATTTGTCCAAGTATGAAAAATTAGTATTCCTTTCTGCAATCACCTGCTCGTTTGAATAAAACGCTGTTTGTTGATACATTCCGAATAATGGAGTACTACGAAGAGTTTTCGGCGACAGACAACTAATCAAGTGCATCAAACGACGAAAAACTTCATATTTGGGGCATATTCTACAAAATCCGAAAAATGAAATATTGCAACTCATATTGCAGGGCAACACTGAAGGAAGAAGAGATATCGGACGTAGTTTTCTTGGTTGAGGAACGTAAGGCAGTGGGCCGGTATACAACGTGTCTCCTCTTGGAAGCTAGAGACCGCGAATTAATTTCAAATATAGTTGAAAATTTAAATTAAAAAAAAAATTGTAAAAGAAAATAGCATTTGTTCAAGTATGAAAAATAGCAATTCCTTTCTGCAACCACCTGTTCGTTTGAATAAAATCTTTTTTCGCCAACCATTTCTTCAAATTGGGGAGATGAATCCGAGGGAGCCAAGTCTGTCCTAAAATAGGGATATGAAAGGAGTTGGAATCCTATTTTCATAAATTTGCTAAGGGTTGAGCTGGTGCATTCTCGTGATAGAAAAGGAGAAGCTCTCGACCTGTTTGATTTAAATGAATGCCAAGCACAAAGAAATAAACCGATTTAGCTGAAATTCGATGTGTGTTCTCTCAAGAGATGATACTAACTAAACATAACCGCTATACGCGCAAATAGTGCCATCTCTCTGACTTTGAAGGACTTTTCAAACGACCAAAGTACTTTATCTGATATAAAGGGTCCTCCATATAACTTTACGGAATTAAAAATGCTATAAAAAAGAAACTACTCAATATTTTTCCAAACTGTTTTTTTATTTTGAAGTACAATCCTTCCGGTTAATGATGGAACACAACTTCATTCATATGGCTGCCTCGGCTAGCCATGGGCCTTTGTACGGCGTCATACCAAGGTCTTTACGCAAAATTCGTCTCAATAATGCCTCCGAAATGTCCAATTGTTGAGAACGATGGTGAACTGATGTTCCTGGTGATTCACGAATACTCTCGGCCACAGCAGCAATATTGTCGGGTGTACGCACGGTTTTTGGTCGGTCACGCGTTGGTTTGTCAATAAGCAATCCAGTTTCTCTTACTTTTTTCGAAAAGTAACGCACATACGCTTCATTCGGTGCTTTTCTTTTTCCCATTGCCGTACGTCATTTTCGTACACATTCTGCAACATTACAATGATTTTCAAAGTAATGTCGCAATATTTCCCAGCGTTCTTTGAGCGTATACACAACCATTTTCGTTCAGCGGCAGAATAAAACTAATTTTCTGTCAAATCAGATGACAGCTAAGTGTTACCATTCTTCAAATAATACCTAGTTCAAATCCGTAACGATAGATGGCGGGCCCTGTATATCCGTTTAAGTATTATTAGATGCATAAAGATTTAAGTACTGTCTTTTGGTTATTAAGGGTTGAAATAATTTGTACTTTAAATAAAAAAAATTATATTTTAAAGTTATTTATTTATTATTGATTGTGTGGCGGGAAAGCTTCTCAAAAAACATGATTGAATTTGCAGTAAAATAATGAATATTTGAATCTTGGAACTAATACCGGGATCCCGAAATTGCTATACTGAGATCCCGAAAATTCCGAGATCGTGAAAATCGATAAGATGCCACTTTTAATTCAAACAAAAAAGTTTTCCTGAAAATTATCATATTGCACAGTACGCAGAAGGTAAAAGTTTTAGAAACTTAATTTGTTTTTTGAATTTTGAACTAAATGTGCAGCTTTAATAATTGTTTTGGACATGCTTTGGCCTCACCTACATTCATTACGCAAGTACTATTCTTTCCCAGACATAAGACTGTAGTCGATAAAAACTGCAAAACAATTTGTTAATAAAACTTCCTTTATTTTTTTGTTTTTTTAAACATTAAAATAATTAAATTTAGAACAAAATTCAATCTCTGTTCTCGAATAGTTACCCTCACTATAGCTTTAACGTATTCGCACACACTACAAAGCAAACGAATGTTGAATAGAGGAGTCACACAAATAAGTGCGAAAGAATAGTGAATTGCGGTTAAAATTTAATTGCACCATAGGGTCAAAGTCTCACACTCCCCATGCAAACACACATATGCACATATGCAAGCGTTTAGGTGTAAAGACCGTAGAGGGAGAGTAGCATGACATGGCGAAAACAGTGAGCGGCGAATAGAAAATCACGAGAGAAAAAGGTAAAAAGCGAGCACAAAACACACATTACCAACAAAAACTTGAAATAAAATAGGTAAAACAAGCATTTTATTTTTTTTCTTTCATTGCAATTAAAGAGCGAACAATTGGTAATCTGTGGTAAGGGGAAGTTCATGGGAAGAATAAAGAAAAAATGAAAGCAAAGAGAATTGAAAAAACACACAAAGATATGTGCTATAAAAATATGTGTATGTTGGAAAAAAAAACAACAACTAAAATTGTAAAAGATTGCATATATATATACATATAACATACACACTAACTTGCATAGTACATACAAACATGGTATTGACCACAAAGTGCATTGAGCACAGCTGGTGCAACCACAAGTAGCGCATGGCGCGAATAAATGTGTAGCAATGCACGCACACACGTACACATAGCCAAATACATATACTAATGAAAAATGGGAGACATATGTGAAGTATGTGTTAGACCACCTCTGCATATGGTGCAATCCTTGTAAATGTAATGTGCTGATATGTGTGTTTTGTTGTTGTTATTGCCCACATGCAGATGGTCACACATCCAAAATGGGAGGTTGTGCGATTTTGGCTTTTGCTCTCCTTTGCATTCATAAATATTTATTAAATTTAGTTTCACGCCGCAACGGTGCATGTATGCATTAATGTAAAAATACAAGCGTACACTGATTTAAATGTGTGTGCTTATACATATACTTGCATATGGTGCTTGCATACACCGTTGCAGCGGAAGTTAACACTACATTATAACTTAGACTATAGATACAAACCGCTTCAGAGCTCCTGGGGCTTTGTAGACCTCGTAAGAATTTAGTAATTCTGAATTTGATAAAATTCCAAAAATCTTTCAAGTTTCTATTTTTTCGTCTAAAATCTCAAAATGAAATGTTGCAGGTTTTCGGTGGCTGACAAAGAATTCGTTGTTAATAGAGCTTTGGTGAAATGGTTGAAGTACCACTCTGGGACTGCCCAAGTAGCACTAAAGAGCCGTTTTGATTAAAACAGCTTTACAGATATCTTCTATGATTTTTTAAAGAGGAGTTCCAAGTGAGAGCATATCGATGGTTTTCGAGAAAAGTGACATAATTCAAAAATACAAAATACTGAGTTGGGTCAGTTTTCTAGATAAGTGACGCGCCAATTCGATCACCTGACAAAACGACACTAACGCCATCTCTCAGAATTGCTTCAAGATTCGCTTATGACGCTTTTCCAGATAAAAATATATAAACTCTGTAGTTGATTTTTGCATTTAACGGCAAAACTCCGAATTTGAGTTAATTTTGAGTTGTGCCGCTTTTCTCGAAAACCATCGATATCTGTCCATATAAAGAAATTTTGAGAAATCGTTATATGGATAAAAATATTGTATGTAACACCGCCAACAAAAAAAAAGAATTATATCAAAAATCAACACGAACTGGAAGCGACTTTACAATCTGCATATTCGGAATTTAAAATTTGGTAAACAATTTTAAAATTTTGTTAAATTGTTTAAAATTTTGTACAAAGTTTGAAGCTTTAAGTTATATGGTTTTTGAGGCAGTATGAATTATATTTTTATAACAAAATACAAAAAATTAAATTAAAAAAAGAAAATAGCCAAACCTTGTGTCTGCAGGTGATTTAAAGTGGATTTGAATGGTTTCAGGAAATGTACGTATTTTACCAGGAACTCTCCCTCTACCTTAAATGTCGGCTCCCTACTCAATATGTTGCAGGTATTGGTGGTCTGCGCTGAAGATTGGCTGTTCTGCAAAAAAGTATTCATTAAGGAGGTCAACATAAATTTTTATAAGTAAGGCTTTCGATTCATTAAAACTGTGCTTAAAACTACTCGGTAACTAACTGACTGTAAGGACAAAGAAAATATGGTACAGTAATTTCACGTCATTGTTTTTTACAGCATTACTTCAGTAGAAACCTGCAAAGAAGTTGAATCCCACGGACTGTATTTCTATCAATCGTTACTCATTTTCCTCAACAAAATTGTTGGGAGTTGCCTTAATTTCAATTTGAGATCTTCTTCAAAAGCAACCACTCCAGTCAAAATATTCTTATGACATTTCATGCTCTGGATTTCGCCGAGCTTTTACAGAGCGGACTTGAAGTCTGCTTGGTCATAGAGTAGATAATCAAAGGAGGTTTCACATGCTATTTCATCCAAGAAACCATTTGATTTTAAAGCTCGTTTCTCGGCTCTTATCTATATGGGCTTGATAAGAAAGTATTGAGCAGCAACCAGGACAAGAGTCACGCATTCTCCGACTGCTTTCGAGCGCTCTGCCAGTCTTTTGGTTAGGACACTGATAAAAATGTATCGCCTGCTTCTGTAGTTGATTCATCACTGCTTCTGTAGTGGCGATCGTCTACTTTTATAAAGTATTATATATGAGATATAGAGGAAAGTTCCTGACAAAATGCATATCCTTCCAACCAGGAACACTCTCTGAATAAGGTCACTGAAGCAAGGATTTTTTAATAGTAATCCAGTCGAAGGAGTTCGTTAAGCGTGGGGATCTAAAACTGCTTAGATATAAAAATAAATGAATCTGCTGAATAAGGGTGGAGAGTTATACCATCGCCAATCATCGGATAGTATAATTTTTTTATCGTAAAAACGATTTCGCTATATCAAAATTTGCTAGAATGTGGATTGAAATCTTGTAAAAAGAGACGAACTGGTTATTTTCTGTCTTTGAACCAACCAAACGACTGGTTCCATACTACATTCCATATACCAAGCGGAGGTAAGAACAAAGGAATATTCAGTGTATCAGAGTATGTGGTTCAAAGAGCAGCACTGATACATATAAGTGCTATACGTTGAGCTCTCTGAAGACTTTTACTAATCGTAGTCTTGACGACAGTCGGTCACCAGACTGTAATCCCGTAAAGGAGGATAGGTCTGACAGCGGTCCTATATAGATAGTAAGTGTTCTTTGGTTAAAAACCCCAGCTGCGTCCTTGCCTTTTTGCATGAAAATAGAACTCCGGAAGCTTCCTTTACCCTATCCTCTACATTCATGTTACAATTTAGTTTCCAGTCGAGAATTGCACCTAAATCAAATTTAAAATTGCTTTAATACTAAACTTAAACCATAAATATTATTTCCAGCAATTTTCAAATACTACTAAGAGATAAGAAAGAGGAAACTGAAACACTTCAGGGGAAGTCTTAATTTGTAAAGTTATTTTGTTTGTAATTTTATAATTTTTGATTGCTCTGCAAAAATGTAATACTTTCCAGTGACATAAGAAGACTCACCCTTTATCTGTGTCCAAATACGCCACATATACGGATATGTACAACATTACATATATACGTAAATTTGTATAAACAACATATCCCTGACTAGGCATTTAGTTTGTTCAGATATAGCAAAAAACGTGCAAATGGCCGAACTGTCCTTGAAAAGTTGTTTAAAATTTTTATTTTAATTCTATATTTCGCGAGTTTTCTTTTTGGCGGTTGTAGTGTTTATATGATTTATGCACCAGGCGAAATTTGAATGCCATTTTGTTGACCGCATACATAAAACTTGTTACTGATTTTATTTGCATTTATATATTTTTTCCGGCAAAAAATATGTTGCAAGTATAATTTTAAAGAGAAAACTAATTTGCTTTAAATTTGCTACAAAATGCTTGTGTTTCAAGCGATGAGCCGCTTGTGCATATTTCGGTGATGAAAAGGAACTCATTAGAAGAGCAATTGGCTCAAACCCTAATTTTGAGAAGATTGGCAAATCCCTGGCGAAAAGAATTCAGAAGGTAGGGCTAAGATCAGAGTCGGCTCTCAGCGAATTTGAAAGAATCAGTTGATTGGCTAACCCCACCGGGGTCACGAAAAAACTGAGATTGTGTTGGTAATATATGAAAAAAATTAACACTTCAGCCGTAGCGTCCCGCGAGCGGGCAGCATTCGGCTACTGAATGCCCGGTGACGTGGTAGCCAAAGTAGCTCACATAAAATTTATTTCCACTGAAGCGAAATTTGTAGGCACAGTTGAGGCATGGTTGATTTTAAGGAAACTTGTGTATCGAGTTGGCGACATAGGCTGCCCACATACCCCGTTTTAGGATTATCCTCTTCTTTCCAAATCGAGTTTTTCCAGCCTGGACAGTCTGTCTTTTGGGCTCGGCTTTTATATTGTTAATTTTTTGAATATTTGCCTCGTATTTAATTGCTGCTTTGTCTCTAAACTAGATATATAACAAAGTAAAGGATTCTAAATCGTCCTTCTGTTTAATTCTTATATGATATATATTAAAATTCCTGCAGTTTTTAATAAAGTAATAAAAATTCGATTTTCGAATAGTTCCTCGAGTTCTAACTGATTCGGATCTGAATCGGAATAACATCAAAAAATGTTAGTTAATTTATGTACATACATGCTCGTACTTGCATACAAATGTATGCAGATATGTTTTCACCACCGACGGTTTTTACAACAAATTTCATTTGCACATTACTCAAGAATATTCGATAATACTTGATAATACAATGTACCTAGGTATTACTAGACAATACTCAAATGTTGTAGAAACCAAATGCTAAATACTTGAGCAATTTCTAGCCAGTGCTCAGGTATTTATTCATACGTGATAGTAATCGTATCTTTAACACGTTCCCTGTCCCAATACAAAAATGCAAAATTGACCGACAAGTCCAATAGGGGTTTTTGAATAATTTGTGTTTTTGTAGTCATAGGAAAGATTTAGTAATGTAGGGTATTTCAACCTGAAACACATATGATCCATGAGCGTAGAGGGACATTTTTGCTTCTGCACGTTCATGAAACACATGTGGAACGTATCAGTGCTTATCAGGCGCACTTTTCCTGAGCCATATGTAGCTCAGCGGACAGGGAAAGTGTTAATGTGAGGTTACGTATGTTGTGTGTGCCAATAGTATTACGCGTCATATTTCTTTTGTGTGTCAAGTGGTTATGGAAATTTATGTTGAAACTTCGGTTAGCGAAGCCGTATATCACTAACTACCATGGCGCGGCATGCGGAGGACCTGGACATACTGATGCTGCAGACTTTGTAGTGTTACTAATGGAAGATTCATATCAGTTGCAAAAAGAACCCATAGATTCATTAAAGCTGACTTACTGAATACATTTTTGAATAATCTTTGAGACGGTCTCGAAAAAAAGATGTCATATAGATTGAAGTCGAGAGAGCAAGCACAGATTGCGTGGTTTACTTGGATATTAACCAATAATAATCGTTAGCATTAAACATATAAAATTGTACTTTTCATTGAATGGGTCCTGGGGGTCAATTCTTGTGCTGCGTAAACGTGAAAATTTTCATTTTCATTTTCACAGACACTTTTCACTCTGTCTTTCCACATACGATTATTTTGCAATTTAAGTTTGTGACATGATAAAAGTTATTCGTTTTCACTGTAGCTATGAAACCTTTGCATGTGTGATATTTATATTTCAAATTACATTTGTTTTTGTTTTGAATCTAGAGTAAATTTCAAGAATTTGAGTAAAGAGGAAGGTTGAGATAACGATTTTTATTAAATTTAATCTTATTTTGATAATAATTTAATATCTGTAAAATTTTTTTATAGTGCTGAGACACTCACTCCGCGATGGACCAAATCCATCAACGATGAGGTTTATTTAGAAAATTTTGAGAAACCTGTGGTTCAAGTTAGCTCCCCTAAAAATGAAAATAATATCATAAAAGCCATGATAGTGTTTCAAATAAATACAGAAAAAAAATTTTAATTCAATTTACGTAATGAACAAAAAACTAGAATAATAATATGTGAATTCAAAAATTAAAAAAAAACTGTTTTTTTATTTATTTAACAGCTTAACTTCGACTTGATTTTGCCCTGATATTGACTCTTATCAAGGGTGCATAGAGTTTTGTAGCCAAGCAACTATACTCGCACTTACACGCTTGCTACGGACCTGCTTCTCCATTTTTGCATACACAAATTATCAGTGAAAAGAAAATTTTCATATGAAAATGTTCTAAGGTTTCCTTTTACTTATTCTGGGAACGCGAATCGAAAGTGGTGAAGCCTTTACAGGAGCTTGGAAAGATATGCAAGGGGATTTTGCAGCACGCCAACACTCGGTTACTTGTTGATTAGGTAATTAAAACCTACCACATAACAATGAAATGAGAATCCTTACACATATCCACATACCCCATTTGCGTTATATTCCTCCCATCCACTTTCACCTTTCGATAGATGTTTTATGGCTTAGCTGAGCAGCACTTCCATTTTCAGGAGATATCAAAGATAGGGATGAAGTAATTTAATTGTTTTGACTAGTGATATTTTTTCCTATTTTATTTTTAGTTTTAGTTGATATTATGACCAGTAATCTCTGCAAGTTTCACAATATGATTCCCATAACTTTTTGACCAGCGGATAATTTTTAATTATTGTTAAAAAATTTGGGAATATGTTTGAAAAATTCTATTTCCTGGAATGTTTTCCTATTCTTACTTTTATTTATTTTTATTTAATACTATGACCAGTTGGTTGGTTGGTTAGAGTGGTGATTCATCCAGAATCCAAATAGCGCTTCCGCACCATTTTGTTGCCTCATCCTCGCTATCACCTTGTTCAACGGTTATTTACAGCAAGACTATATCCGGTCTGTGCGGTTTAGGAACCTTATTAGGTTGTTGACGTCTAAGCCAGACAGTTGCTCGAGACTCTCGAACAGCGGTTTGCCCAGGGTTAACATTCTGTTCTTCCATAGGACAGGACATTCGCAGAGGAAATGGAAGATTGTTTCCTTTTTCTCCGGTTGTTTACAACTGTGACAGTATATGTTGTGAGGGATGCCCATTTTGGCGGTTTGTTCTCCGATAGACCAGAAGCCAGTTATGACTGCCGTTAGTCTCCAGGCGTCCCGTCGTTTCATTCTTATAAATGCCGACGATTGCTTGAGGTTGTAGGTGGGTCATAACGTTCTGCTAATTTTGCATTTCGTCTGGTCTCTCCATCTACAATCTGCGATTCAAAGGTATTTTAGGTAAATTGCATTCTTGACCGCACCTAATGGTGTGAATACTGCAAGAACGCTACTCATGGCAGATCCCCCTCTTGTTAGTTCATCAGCTTTTTCGTTACCTTCTATGTTCCGGTGTTCCGGGACCCAAATTAAGGTTACTTTATGGTTTTCACTCAAGTTGGTGAGGCTATTCCTACTTTGCTCCACCACTTTAGACGTTGTTATAGTCGCGTCCAGGGCTTGAATTGCAGCTTGGCTATCCGAAAGAATAGCGATATTGCCCTTAAAAGAGAAATCTGCGATTAGTAACCTACAAGCTTCTCCAATTGCCAGTACTTCCGCCTGGAAGACACTGCTGGTATTAAGGAGACGCAGAGATTTTTCAATTCCAAGTCTATGAGAATATATACCAGCTCCACAATCCATTTCCACTGTCATCTGTATAGATTGTGGTATCGAAATAGTTTAGAGAGAATCCCTTATTACATTCTCTCTTAGATGGAAAGAGTGTGGCAAAATTCCTATTGAACGTTACAACGGGACGATGTAGTCAGTCCTCACCGAGGTTAACTGAGCTTGTCGCAATAATAGACTAGCGTGACCATACGTTTTTTCTTTCCAGCGACCCGCTTCATTTAACCTCAATGCACTCATGGTTGCCGTCTTCTTTATATGTAGGTCTATTGGAATAACGTGTGTCAGTGTATTGAGAGCCTCTCTAGGACATGATCTGATTGCACCGACCGTTATTGCACAGGCTGATCTTTGTATTCTGCCGAGTAATTTGGAATTGTACTCTCTCCCTAGAGCTTTCCACCAAACTACCGAACTATACGATAAAATAAGTCGTATAACCGCCTTATACAGCCATAATGTATGCTTAGTAGTTCAAGAAGCCATTGAGATGGTCTTTAGGTAAAAGTTAGTACACTTGTATCTGAGCCTGGTAGAATCCCTAAGTTCTGGTTTACGATTGTCTGAACTTAGAGCACATTCCTCTGGCTCTCGTGTTAGGCGCGCCCTGAGTGCTCTTCTTGTACTGATCCCACTGATCGTATTGGGATACAGTCTCTGTATACCATTAGCACCGCATCATCAGCGTACGCCACCAGCTTTTACCTCACCTCCATTAAGTTTTATTAAGATTTTGCTGATCTCACATAGCCAAGGAAGTGGAGATAATACTCCCCCTGTAGAATGTCCTGGTGGACCTGCTTGGTTATGTTGATATTACCCATGTTAGCTTTGATATTCCTGGTCTCTAGCATGGAGATGACCCCGTTGGATGGCATCTGTATTACCAGTGTATATCGAAGCCTCTAACTTCTTCAAGAGCTTTTGCCAGTTGTATGAGCCCTCCGACCTACTTGTTAGTAATGAAGACGAATCTCTCGCACTACCTCTCTTGACTTATCTGGAATATGGCCTGAAATTTCCTTTAGCCATTGTAGGATACAGTCCAAGGATTTCCTGTATACATCTTTGGAATGGATCCCATCTGATCACGGAGATTTAAAGGGTGAGAGAGATTTGACTATGCTCTGATCAGGACTTCTTCCTTGGCTACCGCTCTAATATTTCCCTCCCACTTTCGTGAGCGCTGCATCCTCGGAAGATGCGTGTTTAGCAGTAAGCATCTAGCGATTCTTCTGCCGTAGTAGTCCAAGTTCCATCAGGTTTCTTAACCCAAGAATGCCATTGAGCGGTCTTTGGAAAGTAACACGGCTGAGCCTAGCAGAATCCCTGATAGATTCGTATTGACGAACAAAATTCCTCCAAAGCTCTCTTTTTGGCGGCCCTGATTGCCTTCTTGTACTGTCTCCGACTTTCTCTGAACAATTCCCAATTTCCGGTTGAGTAGCTGAGGTTAAACGTTGATCTAGATTTTTCCCTTAGTTTTAAGAGCTCACTGCTCCAGGATTTTGTTTCTGGTTCCTTCAAGCACAAGCCTACAAGCCTCCTTAGGCGACGCTGGCCGATCATGTGCCATATAGATGGATGCAAGTCAGCGGCTTCCACCTCAATGACCTTCACATCCTGTGAACTATATGATGGGAAAAAAATAATATGATCTAGGATTAGTCCCATTTTTGTTTTTGGTTTGATTTCAGTTTTTTCTGGTTCTTACGGTCACCTGCCCCGCCCAGGGAGCTGCGCATGTCGCCATGCGCGGTGACCAAAGAGGAATTAGGGGAAATAACCGGTCGACCATGGCAGCGCCCCATACTATGGCAAGGCCACCGTTACAACCTGAGGCGGCCTGATATCAGGAGGGCTCCGTTCGAAGACAGCCTTGTTTAGTCCCCCGGTTGCCAAACCAACCCAATAGGCACGGGTCACATCACACCTTGGGTTGAGGGAGTTTTTTAAACGACGTTTACATCTTCGGCCTGTGTGGCTCGCGGGAGACCTACTCTCCTACCTTCCATATCTGGGAGGTGTTCCCCTATCCACCACCCGGAGACGCGCCCTCTAGGGATAACAGGCTCCCCCCAGGGCAAGTAATCTCTGCAAAATTTCACAAAATGATTCCCAATACTTTTTGATTAGCAGACAAATTTTGGTTTTTGTTAAATAAATATTTTTGGGAACGGTTTTAAGGTTAGTTTTGAAAAATTCTCCCCTAAGATTTTTTTCTATTTTTATTTTTATTAAAAATTTTGTGAAATGATTTTTGGTTATTTTTGAAAAACTCTACGCCATAAGACTTTTTCTTTATTTTTACTTGCAGTAATCTCTGCAAGGTTCACAGTAAGATTCCCACAAATTTTAGACCAGCAGACCAGTGAAAATTCACCATCTATAATTCGTATGTTACACCCATTTGTAAGTCGATTGAAGCGTCGCAATATATTTTTATTAGTTAGAATTTGGTTTTTGGAATACTGCGCCAATATCTCCGATTGCATTTTTTCACTCTTGGTAGGCTACATTTATTAAAGTGTTCATTCCTAATGTGCTCCTACTACCTCTTTACTTACTAACAGTTTGATAATTCAAGAATTTTAGAGATTTTTAAATTCTATATTTTAAGTTCAATAGTTAAAACTAAAAAAGGTTAAGCCGACCAGGAGCGTACAAAATTAAAATACGAAAAATTCTTTCAGTTCGCTTTAATATTTTTTTGCTGCAGAACCTGCACTTTATTTGTATTTGTTTGTACATATATACCACCTTGGAAAATAACCATTTATTTCATGCAGACAAAGACATCGAGTCTGCAAAAAATAAATTTATTTTATGATGCAGTTGCCTGACCTTCGATATTCTGTTGTCAATTAAATTGAGTATTTTCGAGGAGTGAATTGGCAAAAAAATGATACTTTTTAGCATTTGAGCGAGGCAAATATGTACAGTATCGCGCATCGTATAAGCGATGGTTTCACTACAATCGTAAATAAAAGTCTTCACATGATGGGCAGAGTGCACTGTCTGAGAAAGTGGCCCGTTATCAGTCCAACCAACTGCCTACAGCCCCTTCTGTTTAATTATAAGGGGATCTGCGACAGTCGCTTGGACATGACAGGTAACATTATCCATCTGCAATCTCTCAAAGACTGCCAAGTTCGCTTGTGTTTTTTTATTTTTTTATTTTAGCCGTAGGGGGAATCTTACATAGACAGGGCTTGTTCGAGGCACGTAATAAAAGCGGCAATATTGCTGCACTGATGACAATTTGCAACACTGATGCAGTTGATTAACTGATACTTTTCTGATGTTCGGCAAACAAAAAATGTTTATTTATTTGTATTCGCGCGCAACATTTGCCGAATTTTTGACAATTTGAACGTGATGCTTTTGACAATGTTGCCAGAATTTTACATTGAACGTGATACTTTCACAATTCATGCAACACTGCGGTTGTGATTGAAGCTCGAACAAGCCCATACCGTCAACATAGACGCCATGCACGATTCATATTTTTCGATAAAGGTGCACCTCATTCGGGACCACGCACAGTCTTACTAAACTGGACTTGCGAAACAGTGCACCTACGTACCCTGCGGTATCGCCGTTTAAACATTGCATCACAGTACCAAGCTGGCTACTGGCTCTTCATATATGTTTCTGTCTCTATCTACTATTCGTTACTTGTTTGTCTTTTTCTTGACTGCGTCGCCATTATTTTTCCGCAGTTCCTGTATCGCATTCGCGGACCATTCTCTCATTTTGGCTCACACCAACTTCGATTGCAGCATGTGATTTACAATGTTGCCTGGATCTACTCTCTTTTTTATTATTTTTTCGATCGACGTTCTTTCAGATACGTATCTGGGGCAGGAGAATAAAATATGTTCCGCGTTCTCATCACTGCTGCCGCAGAGCGGGCAGTCTGCTGCGTCGTCGTGACCGAGTCTTTGAAGATACTCTTTGTAGCATTCATGTTTCATCAGGAATTGTGTCAGATGGTAATCCGTGTCACCATGCCTGCACACTTCTGATGAATTGATGTGTCCACCTCTCTTTAGTCGCTAGGTCTTAGCTCCCCTGTCTTTCCTCCTTGCGCCCTTCCCCCGTTAGTCGGCTGTTTAGGCTTTTGACTTTGTCGTACACTTTACTCAGTTCGGAGGCCACTATATCTGGTGGCATGATACCCAATATGACACACACTGCTTCATTTGACACTGTCAGCACAGGCAGTTCTAAGGGCGCTTAGTCTAAAAACTATGTCCGCCTTCTCCGCGCATGTTTTTTGCATCAGTGTAGCCATCACCATAGAGGTCTTTCCAGTTGCTCGCTTGAAGGTTGACGGGAACGGGTTACTGTTTGCTAACCACGGCTTTATTGGCTGTAGAAGGAAGTGGCAGAATCGAAGGGCTGTATAACGGCATGAGTGCAGCTTTGTCCAGATACTAGTACTACACAAAAACGAAATATTAAATATTATTAGATTATTGCATAACAGAAAATGCATACAATTTTGCACCATAGTGTAACTAAATGTTTGAAAAAATATTACAGTAAATTAATCGACACTTCCAAACGTTCCGAAAATGTACAGATTTATTTTTATTTCGTTTGAAAATAGCTCAAGCAAATGAAAAAAGTGAATTTGTGCAATTTATTTTAAAAACTGTAGGTCAGGTGGCTGCGCGTCATGGCTTGCGTTGCTCAAAAGCGCGCAGTCAGTAAACAAAGCAAAAATCAAAAAGAAAAGAGCCAAATTTTTGCAATGTATGGCTGTGAGTAAAGTTTAAATTTGCAACGAAATGCAGCTATTTCTCACATTTTTTCGGCACTCTAAATTTTTGTACGTGATTGTTTTCGCCGTGCTTCAATTCATTCATTGTTATTTTGTGCTAGAATATTTGCCCCCTTGCGCCCACCGCTAAAATGTGCACTCTTTTTGTCAATCGCTCTTGATTTGTCAATTTTCCTAACTCTTCACTGCCTCTTTATTTTCGTTCAATGCTTCTTCGCAAAAACATATATAAATTTATGTTCAAATGAATGCATGAATTTGTAAATGTGTGTGTGTTCCGCTGTTCTGGTGCTGCACGTGCTCGCTTGTCGACATTTTTATTGTCCAAATAAAATGCAATAGAATAAAATTTGTAACGTTTTATTTGATTCTGAATTTGTCAGCTTGTTCGTTTTTATTTCCAAAGTGTGCAGCCTGCATACGAAAAAGGAATTTATGGCCCTCAGATTTTTCTTGTTGGGATCAGAGATCGGCATGAGACCTTAATGGGCTGTGGTTACGAAATTCAAATACTGAAAATAAAACGGAAATATGTATGCTGATTTTGAAAGGCGTGCCTCCATTTCTCCGTACTATACATAGTTGGCAGCCGCTGTAACCGAATGGGTTGATGAGTGACTACTATTCGGAGTACGTAGGATCGAATTCCTGTGCATGAAACATCTGAAAACTGTAGGTCCCCCATTTGTGAAACAGCACCAAGACACACAGCACAAATAGGTGGAGCAGCTCGGCCAAACATCCAACGGAACTATAAAATTTATTATATTTTAAGAGCTGTGCTTGATTAGGGTTCGACGGCTAGCTCATAAAGAGGGTGAGAGGTGTACGGAAAAAATATTTTCTCAAATCTAATACTACTTGCCCCTAAGGTGTGCTAATCTTATGACGATCACATCCAAGCCTTTTAAAGAAAGAATACCTAGGCCTCGGAGAAGTCGCTTAATCGAGGAATATGACTTTCTATGCTGACAATTGCTCGATAATGGCATCCGGCAATGACATAGATGGTTTGTGTTCCAAAGTGAATGATTATCTCGCATGTCTTTTTTGCTTCTTCACTGCGCCGAATACCCCACTAAATCCACAGCGACCTTCTTTTCCACCTGGACGAAGGAGGCCAAATTGCAGTTAAAGGTGAAAGTCAGACGCCACACCAATACTGACCGTAAACAACCACAAAATTTTGTGGGTCACCTACGAAAGTTTGCTCTGCTTCTCGGTGCACCCAACCGCATTCGCCACTAAGGTCCAAAGCCGCTACAAGGTTGGCGGTACATGGGGCAAAGACAAAGAAATGTTAGTGGCGACATTTGAAGCAACTGAACGGTCTAAATTACGCTGCACCAGTCTAGTTACCTGGCACTAGTGGTTCGCAGTGGAAGAAGCTTCAGATCTGCCAGAATACTGTCATCAGAACAGCCACGGGATGCCTTCTGCAACATCTCCACAACGATTATTCTATGCCCCCTGTTAAAGAGCACAGTAAGATGGTCAGCAAACAATTCTTGCTTTAGTGTTACCGCAGGAGTCACCTCTGTAGGCACTATCTATAGGCTGATCCACCTCTCAGGCGAGTCAGGAGATATATCTACATACTATTGTATAATGACGTGATCCAGGATCAAACATGACTTCAACTATGGGAGAGTAAAAACAGACATTAAACGACTTTTATCGAGTGTCTTTTATCACCTTCTTAAACTCCAGACCACCAAATGACATCATCGGAGTCCAGCTACTACCCAACGTCGATGAAGCGCTTCAGCTACCTTGTGAGACTCGCATAACTTTGGCTCAATTATGTACTGGTTATTGTAGCAGGCTAATCCAACACAATCCAATTAATCCAACACGTCGAAACAGCGTATTTCCTAGGCCTACTGTTAGATGAGATAGACGATGACGGTTGGTGACTACACCGTGGTGGTGGAGATCGGTGAATTACTAAAACCACTTTCCACATACATCATTATCTTAATCTATTAGCTTTACGGCCCGGGTGGGACTTAGCTGCCTCAGCAATATTCCTCCATTCAACACGATAAAGCGCTAATGATGTCCAGTCTTTAACGCTTAATTCAGGTTCTCGTTGACGTTATGTAGCCAAGTTGTTTTTGGTCTGCCTCGTGGTCTTGAGCATAAAGGATTGTAGAGGTTTTTGTGGCCTACCGTCATCCATGCGGATGATGTGACCTGCTCATCTGCTCAAGCTAATCATATTTTGTTGCATAGAAACTCTTCCTTTCGTGCTCTTCAGCATAAGTATCGTCAAACAAACCAGCTTTGATGGTATTCCTAATTCATGTTTTGTATTGACAATGGATTATCTAGGGATGCTGTCGAAGTTCGTTTGAAGTCAATGAATAAGAGGGGAAAGTCAAAACCCACATACAGGCTTAAGTATTCTTTTCACTTTCAGACTTGCAGCCTTTAGAGACATATAGATGTACCCCAATCACGCTAATGTTTTGTAAATTTTTAACATGACTGTAAGAAAAAAAAATCGTCACATTTGTCACATAATAAACTCGACTAGCACTCTTTCATAAGGTAATCTCAAGGTTGAACAGAATTTGTTCTCAATTTACTGAAACTCAACTCATTATGTTTACTTCGTCCACTGCGACTGCCATCAAGAGAAAAGTTGTCATCACTACTGATTACACATTTTTACACTCAAGGTTTCGGTGTGCGACATCAGGAAATATAGGGTTTTCCAGTAACAGGTTTTACAGGTGAATGGATTGCGCTATCGAGAGATGATTAACGATTTTTAATGGGCGGAATGGGATGGTATTGATCGGACAACGTTTATTTTCAACAAGACGGCGCTACGTGCCACACAAGCATCGAAACCATTGATCTTTTACGGGAAAAGTTTTCGGACCGTGTTATCTCTCGAAAAGGTGATCACAATTGGTCACCTTATGACTTTTCTCTTTAGGCCACGTGAAAGAGAAGGTTTACGCCATCAGCCCAGGGTTGATTCAAGACCTCAAAGATGGAATTCGCGAGGCTATCGAGGACATAGGGCAGCCACTTGGCAAATCGGTTATGTAAAATTTCATGAAAAGGATATTGTCCTATAGGCGTGGTCGTGGTGGCCATTTGCCTGATGTTATTTTCCACTATTGACGGCATACCTTCCTCTTTATAAAGAAATAAACATCCAATCATTTACATATATTAAAAAGTAGCATTTTTCTTTGAATATCAAAATAACACCTCTTATTGGAAAACTCTTTACTTGACCAAAATTACTCGGATCGATTACTATTCGATAGCACAAACTATTAACGATAGAAATATGAGGAATGTCTTCTTGGGTAGGCTGGGGGATTGGGTGATGTAGGGTTCAAAATGCTTTCGCACTTACAGGGACTGTCGTCTACGGTGGCGAGCGGAGTGGCCTCTCCTTCTGGGAAGATACCCTTCCCGGGGCTACTTTCTGCATTACTTCGGGAGGGCCCAGAACGGCATCCATAAAGGACCAATTCTATTCATCCACGTCTGGGTCCACAGTACTTGTAGCCAGGCTTCTTGCTATAGACTCGTCTTCTTGTGTCTCTATCTGTGCAAATCGTGTTATAGAACTGGGTCTATCTTCTTTCCCGTTGTACGACCTCGATGTGTTTCTTTACCGCGTTCTGCACTTGGCATCGTTTTCCTTGTCCACGCGGTATAAGTATCTCTTCTTTTCTTCTTCTTTTGGACCCATTTGCCTATTGATGGAATGAGTTTCGCCATCCATCTGCCACTCACTTCAGTGTCCCATCGGCTTTGCCACTGCAGCGTGGTTTGACATCTCCGATCCGTGACACGCTACTGATCACGTCTTTATTTTACGAGTACAACGTGTCCATTCATTCCCGGGCCATGAGGTCGACGGGTATCTCTCTACTGATCACAAAGACTGCAGCGCCAGAGACAGAGTGGTAGGCTGACGCAACGAAGAGCGGCACTCAGAGTTTAGCACTGTGGCAAAAGTGGAAATAAAACAGCTGGCAATAAACGCTAGTTTGTGTGTTTTGGTATACAAAGCTTCCAGTGCTTTACACTTGGCTTTACAGTTTAGCGCATCTTCACATACTTCGCTGCCGTACAGGAGAATTGAGTTTGTGGCCGGCATGATTAAAGGGCCACCGATCAAAGTCCAATCGGTGTTGGTCCACACACACACAAAATACTCGTAGAATAAAATCCAATTTTCTAGTTTTTGGACTTCCTGAACATATGTATTTGTTATTCTTCATACGTTCACGGAGGTAAAATATCATTTTAGTTTAAATTTGTGTTAATTTATTTTCAATACAGAAAAAATATCCATGGATTTGGTTAAACCAGTTTGATGACGCCCAATTTTCAATTTCTGCGTTTTGCAATTTTTTATTTTTTTCAGTTTGGCGTTGATGTTATGAGAACACCACATAAATATGTATGGCTTAAAAACTCAATTTCCTCTATAAATCTAGTACAAAACACGGCGTCACGTTGCCAATACAATTTGCATGCTTTTAGGTGTGTAATACAATTTTGATACTGTACGGGTATATGTGAGCTCTAGCGGTTTGACTATTGCTCTGTATTGGCGTGTGAAAATTATGTGGAATTTGCTGCTAAAGATTTGAATTTTTGTAGGTCTTTATGTGCTTGTGGACGTGCTTGTAAATGTGAGATGTAAATGTCAGCAGGCGAGAGTTTAAAGGCTGTTTTATAAAGCAGTATTTTTTGAGTATTTCACACCAGTGTAACTTTGTATCAGGCTTACGATTCAGTGTGCGAGTGTTTAGGGTGAGTTAGGGATTTTTATTAACAAAAATATGGGATTTTCAATTATCTATAAAACAGCTGCCAAGATATTTCTGGTAACCGGTTGAAAAGAAGTTTTTTAATTATTTCGTGTGTAAGCTTTTGTGAAATATTCGATTTGAGGTAGACTTAGGTAATATCTGATTAATTTGGCCTTATGAAATGATATCTAAGCTTAAACAGTTTCGAGGTTATTTTAAATTACTTTTATTTATTTATTTATAATTTATTTTCATTTTTAACAATTTTTTTAAATATTTGGTTTTGCTGGTAAGTCTATTTTTTATCAATAAAATATATATCAATTAAAAACAACCCGAACATGTAAGGATTTGCTTAATTCAAGTAATTTTTAAAATTATTTTTCCGATTTCGCATTTATTGTTTTTCAAAAATTTATATTAATATATTTATATTTTTTTTTTCAAAAATTTTGACAAAGAAAAATTAAAATTTTTTGGCAAACAAATTTTATAAAAGGAATATTTCTAAAAATCTAAAAAATTTATAAAAATGTATAAAATAACCGAAGATATTTCGCTTAAACCCTTTCAATACTGCAGGGATATATAAGTCCCAGCGAATGTTCAATAATTACTGGAGCGAAAAATATTTGCTTTAAAAGCGCTGGGATGGGATTAAACCGTAGATTGCAGACAGTACTTCACAACGCGTGCTTCGGTTAACATAACCTAACTAATTTGTACTTGATAAACGGTCATAAGTGTAAGAGTGTTCTTCGTGCATACACGTGTAAGCAATATTTTTAGTTTTCTCTACATGTTTTAGTGAAAAATTCTGTTTCGTTTCTGTTTCTCATTACGAAAGGAAAAGGTAAGATGCATGTCACATTTACATATATAAGAATAAGTTGATCTGTATGCATATTTACCTTGTTTTGTTGCATTGGGACAGATGCACCCCTGCAGTGCTGTGCTATAGTGTGGGATGTAATTGTCCCAGCAATTGTCTATCAAACGAATTTAGTTTTTGTTACTGAAATAATTTTGGGATGAATCGAACACTGGCTAACGAAGAAATTGAGGACGAGCTTGATAATTCATCTGATATGGAGGTGGATCCTTACCACGACAGTGACGATAGCAGTGACACAAATTATAAAAGCTCTGATGCCTCCATATCTTCTGAAGTAGATACCACGGATTCTTCAGATGATGAAGATATCCAGATGCATGAAAATGTACAAACGGTAAATGAAGATAGTGATAACAACTCTGAAGATGTAAATTTCACTAATATTGCTCCTTCACAATCAAAAAGCAATAGTAAGTTTATTTGGCATGGCGGTGTTGACAATTTTTCCCCAAAAATGTCACTGCCTCAAGAGGGCTAGTCAATTATAATGGTTAACCTAACCAGCGGGTCCACCAAGCTTGATTGTTTTTATAAACTTTTTCCAATGAGTCTCATAATGCAGATAAGTCATTATACAAATATGCGTCTACAGAAGCTCAATAATGCAAAGGTGATATCATTAGGAGAAATAGAAATTATTCTGGGTTATTCTTTGATAATGTCATATAATCATATACCACGAATGCATCAGTATTGGTCTCGCAACAAATCCCTCCGGAACGCAGCAATATCAGAATGTATTTCCCGAGATCGTTTTATGGTATGCTACTGATATCAAAATTGTATTTCTGTGACTCCGAAAAACCTCCAGATGCATCAAAAATGTATTACATTGAAGAAGTTTTATCCTGCTTGAAATATACATTTTTGAAAGCGAGAACTGACAGCGCATTTCAATCCATTGACGAGTCAATGACGAAGTTCAAAAGGAAGTCCAGTTTGAAACAGTATCTCCCTCTGAAACCCGTCAAAAGAGGAATCAAACTTTGGACAAGATGCGGTGCAGAAACCGGGTATGTTTATGACACAAACATATATAGTGGACGGGAAACTGAAGTTACTGAAGGAACTTTGGGAGAGCGTGTGGTTCTAAAATTGGCAGAAACAATTACGAAACACCTAAGTTTCAAAATAAACTAAAAGAAAGAGGTGAATGTGAAATCGTTTTTATTGAAGAGCTTTTTTATGATACACTCGGAAGTTTGTCACGGCTTAGGCGCCCGTTATTAGAAATCCTTCCTCACTTTCCGTGCGATCAATTACATATCGCTTGCTCTTGAATGGAAAACCCAAAAAATTTATTTATTTTTTCCATAGATGGAGGCGTTAGAATAAAACACTTTGCTTTATTAATGGCATCATTAACTAATGACATAGAATTCGCAAACTAATACGTCTAATATACGAACACTTTCTTTGATTTTTCTGTATTTTAAATGAAAACTCTCTAGTTACCTCTAAAACAACCGCTACATTTCAACTCCATCTATTCATTTCATGGCTGTCAAGTAATTACTTTATCCAAGATCACTGCTACATTGCATTCATTGAATATTCATTGATTAATTTATCGCACTAACTACCCGAGTGCCTTATTTGTTCAAGCGTTTGCCCAATCACTTATACTGACGAGTCTTAAAATGCGCTTAATATTCAATAGGGAATCATTTATCCTTTGATGAGATTATGAGGATGCCTTCCATTTATTCCCTTTTTTATTCTCTTTTTCTCAGATTTGCAGTTCAAACTAGAACCAATACAGCGGTTACTTGTAATTTATAATACCAACACAGAGCTGGCAATGCGATTCTCTGCTTGCAGCCCTCTGCAGGCCAACGAAAGGCAAACATTCATTTGTGCCAAGGAAAAGTGCCGGAATCGATCAGTCTAGACAAGTAGGATCTGCTACGTTGTGAAACTTTGAGTAAAGTACAGCGTTTCTGATTATTAAATATGTATTACTAATACAGTGCTGTTACTATGTGAGTGAGTATCTATGTATGTGCGTGCGCATGAAGCCGTGAATACAAGCATACAGCATTCTCCGCGCTTTCTTTCTCTTGTTGCCTACATAGATTTAATAATTTGAAGAAATTTTTATACAGCTGTGTTCACAATAATAGCAGTACTCAAATATAATAAATATTTTTTATTTTTTATACAAATATATTTTATACTGCATCGAGAATTATAAAAATGAATTTAAAGTTTCAAACTTTGCATAAAATTAAAAAAAAAAATTACTTTTTAATCAGTGTCTTATAAAAAAGTTGAAATAAGCAGTTTTATAACTAACTGAATTTTGTCTAAAACAAAAAGTGCAAGTTTCAAGTGGCTTGGAAATCGCGATGATTCTTGGCATTGTTTTTTAAATGCGGTCTTGTGCATTGTCTCCATATAAAAAATATTTGAGCACTCGTTGGAAGAAAATGGGTAACAGCGACATCAAAATTGCACTTTATTGCACACAATTTTCATGGGCTACAAAACTACATGCCCTGAATTTTTACAAAAAAGTTTAAAATTTTGAAAAAATGATCAGAGTCAATGCGATTATTGAGCGATAATTAGTCAGATAAGTTAGAATTGTACTTTATTGCTTACAAAACTATGTACCCTATATTTTTCTAAAAATGTTTAAAAACCAGTTTTAAATTTTGATGACAATTCAAAATAATTTGGAAAAAAATTATCAAAACACAACGCGATTTTTGAGCGACATCAGAATTGTACTTTATTGCGTACTAATTTAATGGACTATAAAACTGCATATCCTGAATTTTTTGAAAATTTTTTACAAAAGCGTTAAAAATTTTGAATTGAATTTGAAAAAAAAATTGAAAAAAATTATCAAAAGCTAAGTCGACATCTAATAACTTGCTTATAAATTTAATGGGCTACACACTGCATACACTGAATTTTCTAAAAAATTTTGCAAAAAGTTTTAATTTTGATGAAAATTTCAACGAAAGAAATTGAAAAAATTATCAAAAATCAATGCAATTTTTGAGAGATCAAATTTGCACTTTATTGCATACAAATTTAATGGGCTACAAAACTGTATATCCATGAATTAAAAAAAAAAGTTTAAGTAAGTAAATTTAAAAAAAATTTTGAAAAAAAATTATGAAAAATCAATAAATAAAAAAAATCAATAGTCAAAAAACATAAGCATAAACATTTAATGAGCTACAAAACTGCATACACTGAATATTTCTTAAATTTTTAACAAAAATTTTTAAATTTTGATGAAAATTTAAATAAAAATTTTGTTTTCATTTTAGAAAATCAACACGATTTTTAAGCGACATCAGAATTCCACTTTATTGCTTACAAATTTAATGGGCTATAAACTGCATATCTTGAATTTTCCTAAAAATGTTTACAAAAAAGTTTAAAATTTTGATGAAAATTTGTTGAATTCTTTTTTAATTGGTACAAAGTTTGAGACTTTTAGCTATTTGGCTTTGTTGAATCATAAACTATGATTTTATAGGTAAATATAAAAAAATTTCAAAAAAAGTAAAAAAATATTCAAAGCTTTGCAATATGTCGCGCTGCTATTTCGGTATTCACAGCTGTATGCTTTTTTTCTCCATTTTATTTTGCTCTTATTTTAAGGCAGTTGCACAACGGCAAGACTCTATGCTTCTCACTTATTATGTAGGTACTTTGGTATTTCCATCCTTGCCTTCATTGAGGCAATCGATAGTTTATCACGGAGCTGCATTACAAAGCGCGCAAAGAACACAATTTGCATGAAGAATGCATTGAAAGACAATTGAACAAACAAAATCAAAGTGAAAAACAACAACAGAAACGAGCAAACTGTAAATATCCTTTTGGTAAAGTTGCGCGTTGCGGCAAAGCCGGCTGTCTATTGCAAGCTGAGATTTTTGCATGCTGATTTTTGCAGATTGCGGCGCATCCGACTTGTTCATTTATCTTTCCGTCCTCCACGCCGTGCTCGCTCCACGGCTGCTGGCTGCTTTCCTGATTTTCCTGAGGCAGGCAATGAGAAGAAATTTCGTGATGGTTACACTTGCTGTCGCGCAGCAAACTTTCAGCACTCGCCCCTGCCTTCTCTTCTTTTATGCGTTCATTCTATTCAAGATCATTGCTGTATATTTTTTTAATTTTAGTTTTTATACTTTGTTTATATTGATTCCTAAATTGTATTTTTTTTGTAACTCGCAAACTTGGCCATTAATATAGTTCACTCACACACACACACATACACGCATACGTCAATGCAGCTGAAATTATTGTTTGCATGAAATTGTTGCAATGTGCAGCTTTGTCCGTTAAGTGCCACTTCTTTTTTCTTTCTTCCTTCCCTCACGCTTCTTCTCTCTTCTCATCAGCTCCATCCACAAAGCGTCCATTGAAGTGGACAGTGCGCTGATTTAAAGGACAAACTTTTTACGCGTTTCATACAATTAAACTCGAAAATGGAATTCGCTGTGCCAGCAAAAGCGCAAAGGAAGCGACAGTTTGAATTTGAAGGCATAAAAAGTTTACGCCGTTCGTTTGGCATGTGCCCGACACTTATCAAAGTTCGATGCCACACCCGGCACTTAACGAAATAGTAAAAAGGGACCTACTAAAAATCCGTTAAAGCGCATAAAAAGATTAATAGAAAATCATTTAAAATCTGCCCTTCGATTGTTACTTTACGTCTTACCTTCGTGCGGGTAAAATGGTGATTGTTGCACAGCTGTCATCACCTCTGAGGCCATCAAAAAGTTGAAAAGGAAGGCAACAAGTGGACTTTCCCTGTGACTTTTGATGGCCTCAATTAAAAAGTCTATGCAATTTAAAATTGTTTTATTGCAAATTAGAAAACAAAAGAAAAATACATTTATCAAAAGGAGTGCCACTGAAAATCTCGTGACCCCATTAAAGTGGTTACAATGTAATGCTATTCTTGTTGGCGAATTTCGTTTATTTAATGCACTGCAAATTTATTATTATTGGGCACTTAATTAAATTGAAAATTAAAATTTTGTTGATAAGAAAGTTTTAAGTACGCAGCTGGTTTCATTAAAATCCGAATATTCGGTGCATGCGATTGATATGCGAGGGTTGAACAATAGGTGCCTGAAAGTTAGAACAGCTAGCATTGCCACCTCAAATGCAATATTTTGCTTGTCAACGAATGCATCTGAGCGATTCCATGTTAAGCGATCCGATTATTTGGGACATTATTGTAAAATTTATTATTATGAAAATTTGTCTATTTGTAGTCAAGATTTCTTATTAACTCTTATATTTATTATTCTAAAAAAATGTTGAAAAAAATTGTAATATTTCAGGATAAAATATATTATTAAAAAAAAATAATTTTGGATAAAAACAAATTTTTTTGTTTAAAATTTTTAGTATAAAATATAGGGCTGAGAAACATATTATTTGGAACAAAAAATTAAATCTTTTGTTAAAAACTTTTAGTATAAAATATACATTTCGAAGAACTACTTTGGAAAAAATTAAATCTTTCGTTAACCATTTTTAAGTATAAAATATACGTTTAAAAAAAATGTTTTTGGAAAAATTTAAATTTAAATATACGTTTCGAAAAATTATTTAAAAAAATTAAATTTTATTTTTAGTATGAAATATACATTTAGAAAAATTAAACTTTTTGTTAAAAAATTTGTCGTATAAAAAATATGTTTAAAAAAATTAAATGTTTTGTTGAAAAAGTTTAAGATAAAAATTACATTTAAAATAGGAATTTTCTACAAAAAAATTTAATTTTTGATAAAAACTTTAAAATTTAACTTTTAGTAAAAAATTACATTTTTTGTTGAAAAGTTTTGGGCAAAAAATTTTATTTTTGTTGAAAATTTTTGAGGAAAAAATTTTATTTTTGTCATATTTGAAAAACACCTCGCCTCCAATTTTTCGTACAGACTCAGACTATGGTAGGAAATCCCTGCAAGTTTCATAAAGGGATTCCATCAACTTTCGGTTTTTTATAAATAATGCAGTTCTTAAAAATATTTTTTTCCAAGAAATTACCCAAATGAAAAACTATAAAAATATAAAATAAATACAAAAATAAATAGAGCAAAATTCTTATCAAAGAAATCAAAATAAAGATTTTGTAAGTTATTTTTAACTTTTTTGTAAGATTGGATTAAGGAAAACATGAATGATTCAACCAAATCGAGTCTGACTTAGACTTCTGGCAAGGTTACTGCTCGTCTCTTTAATTTCACGAATATCACTGTTTTCTTCATATGAATCTTATAATCAGCTAAATTATTCTCATCAAATTATTTTGCATCGGTTAGTCGGAAGGAGCGATGATCAGGTCAGGATTTTTCATATGATTAGTTTCACTATCAACAAACAAGCCGCACATACGACACACAGGTGGTCGCCGTAGCCGAATGGATTGGTGCGTGACTGCCATTCGAAATTCAGAGAGAACGTAGGTTCGAATGTCGGTGAACCACCAAATTGAAGAAAACGTTTTTCTAATAGCGGTCGCCCCACGGCAGCCAATGGCAAACCTCCGAGTGTATTTTTTTTTTTTCATGAAAAGCTCCTTATGAAAAAGACGCACGTCAAAACAAGGAAGAGGAGCTCGTCCAAACACCCAGAAAGGGTGTACGCGCCAGTTATATATACATACCTATATATTAACACACAACCTTCAACTGCTCAAGGCCCCTAAAATCGTTTTTGTCACGGAAAGAATTTTTTCTTTTTATTTGGGGAAAAACAAAACATATTTTGATACTATAGGGTGGGCCATATTGCGTTTGCTTTTTGATCCACCTATTTTTTTGAGAATGGTAACACAAATGACATGTCAAATGTGTTCATAATTTACTTAAAGGTTTGACATTTAGGAAATGGGACGCTAAACGCTTGAGCAAAATTGGGAAATATTGAAAACCTATTTCCAAAGAGGTGAGTCTTCTTCTTCTTTTCTGATTTTCACATCGGTGGCTACGTCAATAAGCAAAATTATCGGATTTGGGGCTCAGAAAATCCACACGTTACTGTAGAGAAGCAAATGCATCCACAGCGAGTCACTGTTTGGTGCGGTTTTTGGTCTGGTGGCATCATCGGGCCATTTTTTTCGAAAATGAGCGAGGAGCCGCGGCTACAGTAAATGGCGAGCATTACCCTGACATGCTCAACGAGTTTTTGTTTCCAAAAATTGAAGAGGATGGCATGGACGACATTTGGTTTCAACAGGACGGTGCAACTTGTCACACTGCCAAAGTTACGCTCGAACTTTTGGCTACCGTTTTTGAAAACCGAATAATCAGCCGAAATTCCGATATCGATTGGCCGCCTCGGAGCTGTGATTTAAGCCCGTTGGATTATTTTTTGTGGGGAGCCGTTAAGGACAAATACTATGCGAACCATCTAGAGATGATTGATGCTTTAAAACACGAAATCGAAGTTGCCATTCATGAAATTGGAGCCCAAACAATCGAAAATGTGCTTAAAAATTGGGTTAATCGAATGGCCTACTGTAAAGCCAGTCGTGGCAGTCATTTGAACAATATTATTTTTCATACATAAATGACAATGTTCAATCTTCAAAATAAAAAAAAAAGTTTGAAAAAATATTGATTAGTTTTTTTTATAGGCAATTCAAAAAGCAAATTTTACATGGCCCACCCTATATATAAATAACCCCAGTTTTTCGTGCTTAACAAATGCACTATAAACGAACTTATTAAAAAATATTAAATACTGTATAATATTATACAATATATTTACTGTTATCTTCTGGCACACGTTTTACTTTATTGAGAATGCTGTTTAAATCAAAATGACAGGCTTTTTTTAATACTTTACAAACACCCACATACAGAAGAGGGCACTTTTTGTGTTATGCTTTGACACAGCATAAATGTTAAAATATAAACCCAGTAGAATGAAAAAATTTAAGTTCTACAACGGACTCAATTAAACCCACGCAACTCAATTAAACTCACTTCATAAAAATCGGTAATAATTTGCACGTTAGTTTTTTTCGCAAATCACCATATTTTTGTGTTATTTATAAAGTAAAACCGGCGGGAATGGCTCAAAGGGAAATATAATATATATATTTTTTAGAAATTAATAGACTTTAATTTAATTCTTACCGGCCACACGGGGTAAATAGTTACCCCAGGCTCAAGAAAAGTGGAATAATAGGTCTAATAATTTAAAAATTGATACAAGTAACGACATCTGTCAATACCTGTAGTTAACAAGAGTGACATTCAACTCCATTACATAAGAAGTGGGAAAAATCCGTAGCGGCATGGTGAACATCAGTTTTATCGACGTGTGGTAACTAGTTACGCTAGTGTGGCTGCAACCGTTGCTCGACATAAATTTTTTTTTCGTTTAAATCGACTTGTTTGCAGTATCAATAAACAAAATTAAGGTAAATTTTTGATATTTTGTTAATTAAAAATTTTTTTCGGTTCTAATCATTGTAGAATCTTGATTGTTCATGTTAAATAATTTATTTTATTTTTATGTGATATTGTTTACTTCATAAATCTAGTAAACGGCCATTATGCAATAACACGTGAGTTTTTGGTTATAAACATGCAATGTACAAACTTAGTTTCATCCATATAAACAATTTTTATGTCTCAAATACACATAGATAAAAAATTGTATTACTTTGACTAAAAAAAACTTGCATCTACACGCGAGAAGTGAAAAAGATTTTTTTTGTTTGATTACTGTGTGTTTTTTTTGCTGTCATCTATTCTCACGTGAGAATGTATTGGTTTACCACGGTCCCTCTGCTGACCAGAATGCTCGGTCATCCTTTTAATATGTCTATGACTGGAACAATCAGAAAAAATGGAGATGAAGATAGCGTCTAAAAATCCTCCTGAAAAAAGGTTTTGTCACACCAAAGACGTAACTTTACTTTCCCATACACCAAAATAGAACACAGACGTCTTGCTTACTTCGACTTATCTCCATACCGAACAGATAACGGATAGAAAGCCAAATATCATTCTCCACTATAATGATACGAAAGGAGGGACGAATACCTTCGATAAATTGTGCCACTCCTACTCAGTCGCTCGAAAAACGTATAGGTGGCCGATGCGGATTTTCTTTGAGATGCTCGATCAAGCAGCTGTCAATTTCGCATTATGTGGAAACTCAAGGTCAGTGGCACACGGGAATCCACTTCTGCGACTATCGTTCGAAAAATGCTGATTGCTCATCTCACCTTCCCGATGCTACGCCAGAGATTGGAAGGACAATTTCTTCGAAAAGAGCTGCAGATGATCATGAAGAGCATCTTAGAAATTGACACAAACCCAAAGATAGGTGATCTGGAAAAAGTTACCTTCGATTCAGCGCGGAGATGCGTGGTGTGTGATCGAATGAAGGACAAAAAAAACACGTGTTGGATGCTCGGTTTGCAAAAGCCCGGTTTGCGACATTCATCGGTTGCCTTTGTGCACTACGTGTATTGGTGAATAAAATGGGATTCTGAGTAAATGTTTTTTTTGTTAAAATATCATAAAAATAAAATTTTTTAAACTTTTCTGTGCATAAAAATGTATTTAAAAGCTAATAACACACAAAAGAAGTAAATTTTATGGTATGTACAATAATTTTTTTCATTTTTCCCTTGGCGGGTACTAATATTTCTTTAGGTTTGTGCCATATGTTGTGCAAACAATTCTAAAATTTTAGCTCTTAATATTGAAAAATGGGAGATTAATGAATTTTTTTATAAAAAAAGCCATTTTTGCTTAACATTCACATTCATGACAACTTTTTAAAAATCCATTTGTTAATTCAATAATAAAAACCGTAAGAAATGTTAAAGGAATATAAACAACATTTAACACAACATAGTATAAGTCTTAGAACATCGAAATATTCTGTAGAACCGAATTTTTCAGCGTGGGGCTCCGGTGTGGCCGCTATGTGGCCTAGCTGAGGTGTGGCCGGTGAGGGTTAAAAAAAAAAAAATTCAACAGAAAAAATATTTTAGGTTACCTTCAAAAAATGATCTTTTTACGCGTCCAAAATTTTCGATGAGATGCACGCAGCTT
>JAYXIM010006703.1:0-20761 GCA_037575425.1 Anastrepha fraterculus | reverse complement strand
AAAAATCGATTCTAATGGGGTTTTCCCCACAATCTTCTGGGTAGAAATGCATACCACCGAGATATATGTGAGGGAATGTCTCCATAGGAAAATGGGAGAAACCCACATTTACATACTTTTAGATAGTTAGGCGTCTTTGGCAGCTCAACTGTAATCACCTCAAAAATGGTATGTGACTGCCTGAATATTTTTAACATGCTAGGGAATTGAAACACAGTATTATTAGGTTGGGTTCCTGGACATGAGGGATATGAGGTAAATGAAATGGCTGATCATCTAGTAAAAAAGGGGGCATAGATGTCTCTAATTGCTTATGAGACTTTCTGCTGACAAAGAAAAGACACACTAACAAATTTCTCAGGAAGTGGGATGAGAAGAAAATTGTTCAACACTGTCGAAATTGTATCGGTCAGCGACAAGTGAAACAATTCTTAACGTCGGAAAGAGGAATTTCTGATAAGCTACTTTCGCTCAATAGAGTAGTCTTAAGACTTTTAACTGGTTACTTTACAGGCCACTGTAGCCTGAGATATCACTGAAGTAAAATTGGTCCATCAACTGCCGATTCTGTGAAATGGACTTGGACTTTTCATATCATTTCGTTTCATTAATTTTAACTTACAGATTTCGTTAGCAACTTCATCTATACTGAATTGCTCTATTTGAACGAACTCTTCTATAGTTGATGAAAGAGTGAAACTTATCGTTTTTAGGTAAATCAGGCATGATTTGGCTGAGTTATTCAAGTTTTCCTTAAACCTATCTTCTATAAAATGTTAAAAATGGCGTCAAGGGAGTATTCGACAGTCGACATCTTCACGATAATTTCATACACCCGTCAAATCTGTCGTTGTTCAGATGGCAACCAAGTGACATTGTGTCAACCCAGTGGGTTGGGGGAAAAATATATCCACGGTAAGGCATGCCTGTCTTAAGAGGTGACTAAAATCCGTCAGGGGAGGCAAGGGATCGGCTCGAAAGTCCTCATATACCCCGAGTATCTCTACCGGGAGGGCTGTAAAGCTTATCAGAATTGAGACCAGTAAGATCCTGATTATGGTACAATGGATAATATTTTAGATTATACAGTCTATGGGCAGGTGAATATAGTATTCTATTACCTTAGTACAAGAGGGTTGCACCTCACCGAAATGGCTGACAGGCTAATGCTACAATCCCCTCCATCCGTTGAAACTATGGCAAGTCTTCGGGTACGTTCCTTACACTTCACCATTAAGATGGTGATGCAGGCTCAGTTCAGAAATCATCACTAGTTCTTGTCCTGGCTCTGAACTCTATTGCCTATACAGCGTAAAGTCAACCCTCGCATGGCCTCTTTGCGTGCATAGATAGCTATGGGGACTATGGGTAAGGAAAGCGGTCTGAAATTGAAAATGAGTACTCAAAATCAAAAACAAACCACCGAGCAAAGAACAGAAGAAGGAAACAGAGATGGCGATATGACAACGTGGATCAAAGAGCAGCCTTCAGAAGAAGTAACTTACTGCTAAGATCCTGCCGGCAAAGAACGCACCAATTCGGAATGCAGCTAGAAGCGGACCAGCCCGCACTGCGTTCGTAAATGCCAAGGCTGATAGCGCCGCAGGGGAGAAAAGGTTACGCCAGAGTTCGAGCATCAGCTGAAAAGCACTGTGCAGGACAAGGCTTCCATCGCGGAGTTAAAGCCGAGCGCCACGATTGAGATACGATTACATGACTATGTATGCAGGCATGTATGTGTGGGCGAATTCATTTAATTCATTGTGTAAGAAATAAATACTTTGTAGAAAAAACAAGAATTTCTGATTCGTTAATCTGCTCAAATAAACTTCTTTTAAAGTAAATACCGGCATTTTTCATGCACTTCGCCTCTCATTGGCCGCCGCGCGCTTGGTGGCCCTACGACGATTGGCTTTTATTAGATAATTCCTTTTTATTTAAGAAAAATCTTTTCTATATAGATATTTTGCCACCTTGGCGACAAAAGTTTTTCTTTCACCTGAGCGGACATGTGTATGTATGTATGTACATGCAAGTGAAACTTTCAACCTCTTCTTTCGTACAAAGTGTTGGCTGTCAAGCGCTAGAAATGTGCGTCCGCAGATTTTATTGCATTCATAAAAACGTCAAAAACTTTTAGTACATAAAGTATACACTTTACAAGCACATGCAAACATACGCATGTAAACCTATGGAAAATTACACGCGCACACACACACACACATTCTAGCAAAACAATGTTGAGTACTTTTTACTTTTTCCAACTTTTTAGAGCTCTTTGTACTGCTTGGGACATTGGCGTTTGTCGGTGGTTTATTATCGTTACTCGGCGACTCAATATGCCAAAAACTATAACAGTAACCACACCGGTGACTGAAATCACTGCTACGTACATATGCACACACGGTTAGATATGAAGTGAAGATGAAAAAAGTTTCTGCGAGAATTTCATTTCATTTATTTCCATGAACTGAGGCGCAAAATACCCGTCATGACATTTTTATTTTTATGACAACTTCAACATTTGGTTTGCCGTTGGTCCATGAACGTGTCGATGAGTTGCTTGTTTTTGTGTATGGATGCGAAACTTTTTCGTTGGCGCAGACTGACGGTCACGGTTGCAAGTTTTATTCGTTCATTTACTTTGGTTTGTCCGTTTCATTTTTATTACCAACACCTGATATATTTTTTCGCATACCGACGCCATAACATTGCTGATACATTTAGGATATAAGGGATATCAAGTTTTGGCACACTCCGAAGCACATGAGTATGGCAGGCGTGACCTATAAAATAAACAGTCGTTCAACGCTTTCAATGTTTTGGAGCGTTCAACGGATTCATAAAATTCAACACGTCAGCACACCTGAATTCTGCATACAACCACACGCACGTATTTTTCGCTCATATGTGTTTTTGTACGTAGGTATATATGAAAATAAGTACTCATATACCTATGTGTGGTTACATACAAGAAATGTGTCAATAGTAAAACTCCTTTAAGTCCTTAAAACATTTCACAAACACCGCCAGTATAGCTGTGCGAAAAGCAATGATTCCGACTTTGCTTTCATGTTTGTAAGCACTAGCGGTAATTCTCGAAAGTTAGCCGGTTCAACACAGCAGTTACTCGAATGAGTTCCCTTGAGGTGCATGGGGCTATAACTTAGATGAATGCGGCAAAATTTAATTGCCTTTTTTCGTCAAAAACTGTTGGACAAAAATCGATTAATTTTAGGAAAAAGAAATCCATTTTTCTCAGTAGATGGCTGTAGTGATCGATATCTCGTAAAGTATGGATCAAACAAATTAAAGTTTATGCTCGTTGTTAAGGTGACAGTTCACACTAAAAAAATCTTTTGCAGGTTTTTGTTTGTTCCCTTCAGTTGTGAGTAAAATGGAAGTCAACGAAGAGAAAATTCGTCACATTTTACAGTGTTTTTTCGATAAAGACGAAAATGCACGCCAGGCCGTTGAAATTGTGAATGGTGTTTATGGTGCCGATGGCTGGTTGATTTAAGTGGTGATTCCCCCAGAATCCAACTAGTGCTTCCGCACCATTTTGTTGCCTCATCCTCGCTATCAACTTGCTCAACGGTTATTTACAACAAGACTATATCCGGTCTGTGCGGTTTAAGAACCTTATTAGGTTATTGACGTCTAAACTAGACAGTTGTCCGAGACTCTCCAACAATGGGTTGCCCTGCGTTGACATTCTCTCCTTCTAGAGAGCAGGGCGTTCACAGAAGAAATGGAAAATCGTTTCCTTTTTCTCCTATACTGTAACAGCTATCGAAAATGTCGATAAAATTAGAGAAATAATCGAAGTTGACCGGCATGTTAGTAGTCGTAGCAACTCCCAGGAGCTAAAAATCGGCCATAAAACAGTTTTAAACCATTTGCGCAAAAATTTTACCCAAAAATAATGGATTTCCTTTTCCCTAAACTAGGTTCCATTAGCTCACATTTGGAGCAAAGGGCGCCCAATGTGGTTGACGATTCGTTAGCTCGTCAGATATCAGTCAAGTAGGCTCGTCGGATGGCCGACTCTTTCCAGACATATGTTCAAGACCGATTTGTAACTAAATTCTTGGAACCACACCTATTGTAGTAACAGATCAATTTCATGTCAAGCAAGCCAAGTATTTTGGACGTTTGATTGTTTGATCTTGTTAGATTTTCGGATACGAGGTGTGCTCAAAAAATACCCCGAATTTTGTGTTTTTTCAAAAATTATTTATTTATTCATTAATATTTATTTTGCCCCCTTCAAAGTAGTCCCCATGAGATATTATGCACTTGGGCCAACGTTCCAATCTTCAGCTCCTCCTTCGATGCCGTCTTTATCTCGTTAATCGTAGCGTAGCGTCGTCCTTTCATGGGCCTCTTCAGTTTCGGGAAGAAGAAAAAGTCACAGGGGGACAGATCTGGGGAATACGGTGGCTGTGGCATCATTAGTGTGTTGTTTTTGGCCAAAAAGTCGCGCACAAGCAACGATGTGTGAGCAGGGGCATTATCGTGAAGCAATAACCAATTTTTGTTCTTCCACAAATCCTGACGTTTGTGGCGGATTGCTTTACACAAATTGCGCATAACTTGCAGATAATATTCCTTATTGACCATTTTACACTGTGGCAAGAACTCATGATGCACAACGCCCCTGCAATCAAAGAAAACGGTAAGCAAAACTTTTACATTCGACCGAACTTGCGCGCTTTTTGCGGTCTTGGTTCGTGCGGCAGCTTCCATTGAGATGATTGAGCTTTGGTGTCCACGTCATAACCATAAACCCACGATTCGTCACAAGTTATGACACTCTGAAGCAAATTTGGCTCGTCGTGGACAGAGTCCAACATCTGAAATTGAGCAGTTTTGGTATAAATTTTGCTGCGACCCGCTTCATGCCCAAATCATTGAAAAAAATCGAATGGCACGAGCCAATCGATATGTCTAGGCCCTCAGCAATTTCTCTAACGGTGATTCGACGATTGGCCAATACCACTCTCTTCATTTCATCAGTTTTTTCGTCTGTTGTTGAAGTGCTCGAGCGTCCGGCACGCTTTTCGTCGTTCACATTTTCTCGGCCTTCTGAGAACATTTTGTACTACCGATAAACGTTGCTTTGGTCCAAAGTAGCTTCTCCGTATAACACAGTCAACATTCGGAATGCATCCGCGCACTTAATTTCGTTTTTCACACTAAATTTGATACAGGTTCTTTGATCCATCTTTTTGAATAGGTAAAAGTCGAAGACGAGCCGAAACACGTACAACCAAAGCAACTGTCAACAATTAACTGAACATTCGAAATGGCCGAACTCGTCGGCATGAGTACCAACAAGAAAAATCGAAATTAGAATATACGTAATCTGCGAATATTCAAAATTCGCGATACATTTTGAACACACCTCGTATATGGCATTTTTCACTGGCTCTCTGTGTGTATTTAAATATAACCCGAAAGAATATGGCGATTCTTTTATGAAATTGCCAGCTATTAATAAAAAATGTGTATGTGTATAGAAATAAGCAAAAGTTTGAGGAGGTGTTTAAAAGCACCCATACAATATACAAAAATATTTTCCTCAACAATTTTTAAATTATTAAAATTATTTTAAAATATTTAAATGTAAAGAAAAATTTTAAACAGAACCTACGATATTTCACTTTTCAAAAAACCTATACCAAAATTATCAACACTGAAAAAATGCAAAATTAGTAAAATTTTTTTACATTATTTTCTAATTTTTTCAGTTTACATCTTTTCATACTCAATCCTACAAATAAACCAATTTTATGGAAGAATTGATGGCAATGTACAAAATACTCCGAGCACAATCGCTGGCAGCTAAAAGACCTTAAGTAATTTTTAACACTTCCATCGTTTATTGGTAGTTTTGGAAAAAAAGTAAACCGGTACAGTGAATAATATTTGCGTAATAGGTGAGCGTATTTGTTTGACATTTTGACATTTTGTGGGTCCGCTCGGTTATCGCTATTTATATAGGATTTTCTATTACGGGCGTGTCGGCGCTGTCAAGCTGTTGTATATATTTTTTTATAATTTAGTTACTAAAGCAAACCGCCCGCTCACAATATACAAATTTATGATGTGAATTGCTTACCACGAGCGGTCGCTATACTTTGCTTACTGGTTTCAGATCTTCGCCAATAAGCCGCGATAAATCAATGCTCGCAAAGTTACCAGAACCGAGACCATTGCTAAAAATTAGTTGGATATATGCAGCGGCTATTAAAAATTTTACCTTTGGATCAGTGAGACCGCGCGAAGACACCGCGGGAATTGAACGGTGCCATATTTTAAATATAATGGCATAAATAGACCTAAAAGAAGATATTTCTTTAATACCTCACCTTATTTGATTGTTAATTGATTCCATTTCTACACGCCCGTACTGGAAAACTCTGTAGATATTTGGGGTCCGTCAAACTGGCCATAAATTATGAGTATGGGTCGCTGCAGACAAGGTGATCGGCAAACTATTTTAGTATGAAAACTCAAATGATTGAAAATATTTCGTTATATTTTTTGTTTTTCTTCTTTGTTTTTGCTACAGTAAAATATTTATAAAATATACGTTTTTAGGGTGGAATATTTAAGTCAGAACTGATTAACAACTTTCACAACAATTTTCAAAAATCTTATGATCTGTTCGAATTCGGATTACTTCAGAAATGCGATACAATTACGGCAGGCGTGTTCACAAACTGTAGCCCAATTAATTCAGATCTGGACGTTCAACGGTCAATCTTCTGCGGCTATTAACCCAGGAATATTGTTTTTAACCACTGCTTCGTGGTTCTTGTCTTGTGGGCTGGAGTGGAATCTTTCTGGAAGAACCAACGCTCTCCATTGAAGAGAGTACTGCTCAACTGTCTCACCACGCCTTCTAAGATATCCGCCTGCTATACTTTTGCTTCGGTCTTAACCTCATTTTCGCAGAAATGAAGAGATGTAACGCCTTTACAAGACACTCCCCAATAAACCATTCCGGAGGCTGGATGGTGGCCACGCTGAACCCTTGGAACAACATTTTTTGCGAAGAAGCTGTGCGCATCTGTCGAGCCTAATTTTCTTCAAGCGCGTTGTCAAAAGATGCCCAGTTGAACGACGGAAGGCTTTCATGTGGAGATCATCTCTAATTAGTCTTGACATGGATCTGCTCAATACATTCATTTCTCTGGACATGATTTTTTGCTTTCTAAGGGGATTTGTGCGAATTCTTTCTCGAACGGCTTTTATGGCTGCCAGTGCAGCGAGGACGATGACTAATGCAATCACTACAATGTGATTTGCCTTAGCTCCCCACTCCATTGTTAATAAGCGAAATTTGCCACGAAACTGAAATGGAATTTTTTTCTGGTAATTCGTTCTCGCCGTATGCATTGTACAATTTTTCACAGAATATATTTACTCGTTCTCGATATGACCGCCCCTATTTCTAATACAAATGCTTATTATTTTCCTTAAATTGTTTCCATTTAATCATTAGGCAGTGTTTAATTTATGCTGGTAGTGTTTGGAATCGATGTCTGGACTCTCAGCAGGTAGTTTAGTTTACATTATTACAATATTAGAATATAGAAAGGTATATTCTTTGTCTGAGTATAGCCCTACTGTAAATTTTGGGGAAATATATTTGTGAAAAATTTTCACTCTCCATTAATATTTTAAAGCTACTAAAATAAAATATATAAATATAAAAAGGCCACAATGCCACAAAAATGGAAGCAGTTCAATTTTATAATAAACCTTTAAATACATTTGTAAAGGTAAATGCAGTTTTACACCAAGATCCAACGGCTTCGTTGGCTGGGTCATGTTGTCCGAATGAATACAAACGCTCCGCCTGTCAAAGTATTCGATACGGTACCAGCTGGCGGTACCAGAAGAAGAGGAAGACCTCCTTTGCGAAGGAAAAAACAGGAGGCTTCACTTTGTGTGCCCAACTAGCGCCGGTTAGCACGAGAAAGAAATTATTTTGGTAAACTGGAACAAAAGCGGTTATTGTGCTAATCAAGAAGAATATGAAGTTTTACAACAGTTTTTTTTCAAAAAATTTAGATCAACATGAGACCAAACGAGAAGGAAAACTTCAATACGTTGCAAAAAAATTGTGAAGTTTAAGCACAAAACGAAAGGTGATCCAATATTCTACAGCTCTTCCTCATTCATTCATTACCTTATTGCAGTCGAAGGAAATGAATACTTCAAAAACTTTATATCAAATTCTAAATTCTGTATCACTCAAAGTAGTCATCGGTCATGTTTCTTTTTGAAGTTTACTATGGTAGCTTTACTGTACACAGCTGGCACATAGATACATACATACATACCTACTTATTGAATATTGGCATTGCCATTTCCTGCTTAGACCATGAAGAGACGATGGTAAGATAACTAATTTTATTAGCATATTGGAAACAAAACAACTGTAAAGTGATTAGTAGAGCATTTGCTTAGTATTCAGAGGCTGAGGTCAATTTTCAATTTTACCCATAACTCGTTTTTGGATGAGTGATGCGATCATTAATTTTTTATAAGCAAATGCATTAAATTATACAAATATGTAAGTAAGTGTGTGTGTCATATAGATAGTTGGAGCTTTTTTTTTTACTCTGGAGACCTGAGCTTTTGTGTACGACACTGAATAAATTATGTGTGTTTCATTTGCCGTTGTTGTTGGTTTTTGGGTACGTTTTATTTGGCGTTAATATTTTCACTGCCACTGCCAAACAGTTTTAGGCAAACATTTGCACGCATTTCTGGTTGATTGAATTAAATTATTAACTGCTTGATTATCCATTGGTAGGCTTCTAGGCCGCGTGACTTAAATTATGCAACATTTTATGGTCCTCGCGCTATAGTGTGACGCATTAAACCACGTATGTATTGTTTTAAATTCTTGGAAACGATTTATAGTTTCCCAAATTTTTGTGTCGCCTTCGCTGAGCTTGTTTATGCAGAAAAATGAAAAATTCATGAAAGTGAAATTAAATTTAATTAAATTAAAATTAATTTTTTTTTTGCTATTTTATGTGGGCGAATGTTATTAGAAAACTATTTGCTCTATGAGACTTATTGACAGGTTTTGACAGTCTATCTATTTCATATTTAATTTTAATAATTTTTTCTTATGAAAATAAGGTTCATGTTCCCACAAAAACCTCATGAATGCAAGTTTCACATTTCAAACTTCAATTAATTAAAAAAAAAAATTTAAAAAATGTTCATTAAAATTTCAAACTTTTTAATTAGAATTTTTACATTAAAATTAAATTTCGGGTATGTAGTTTCATAGTATTTTAAATTTCGGTATAATAAAGTGCAAGTTGGAAGTAGCCCAAAAATCGTCTTGGTTTTGGACAATTTCTTTGTGCGGACGGTGTTGGGTGTTTTCTTCGATGAGACGAGAATGATATGGAGAAAATGCTCCAGGCCGCCGCAAAAAAAAAAACCAAAACACACAAAAATTACCAAAAAATAATTCACTTAGCGAACATATCCTATAGCTGAGTAAAGGGCTGAAAGCCACAACGCAGGGCATGGGATCCCAGCTTTATGTCCAACTGCTCCTGTGCTAAGCACAAACGCACTTTGCTATGGCGTTATGGCCTGACTTCATTAGGTGGAATAAATAAAACACAATTTTTTACTAATTTGAATTATATGCACACAGGTACTATAAATATTTTATTTGAACCTGGGGAAAAATACAACAAAGGCTTTTAAATTTGTAAATCGTCAAGTCCAATGTGTCAGCATACATTTTCTTCATTTTCAACTTAATTAGTATAAGTTATGTTGTTGTTTTGTAATAATAATCAACTATTGGCCGTTCTGTTAAAATTCTAGCGACGCTGCCTTCCATTAAAAAACAGTGTCGCCAAATATATGCGAGTAATGCCTGAGCATTTGCATCTTCTATAGCAGCGAGCTTAAATGTATTTACACGCATGTATTTATGATCATGTATATATATTAATGTTTATGTGTGCTTTTGGCTTAGTGATATAAATATATATATATAAATTTTGTTTTCGAGGTTTGTACGAAAATTGTATGGCGCGGCAGCAATGGGCGGAATTAGACTTAAATTGATTTTTCACCAGGTCAATCGAAAAATTGCACATTTCAAATCAAAACTTAGGAATTAATATTTTAAATAACTAAAAAATGTCATATAGGCATGCCGTTAGAAATGCCTTGCGCATCCATTGTACCTCGGCTAGTTGATTTGCGCTCTCTCTATTTGATTAGTGTGCTGCAACTTGGTTAATGGTCAACAATATTTTGGATTGGCACCAGTTAGCCACCGTTTAGTAGCGACGGCGATAGTAAACTCGTCTGCGTACTTGTCTGTAGTTGTAACCGCTTTGTGGGTTGAAAATATGTCCGGGTATTTGGGCACCGCCGGGTGGCAGGTAGGATTGACTGGGTGAGTATGCAAAGGATGGAGCGGCTACCGGGATGGGGCGAGCTACAGGGATGGGACGAGCTACGGGTCTTGGTGCTACAGCGAAACTGGCGCGTGACTGCACTGGAATTGGTGCGGCAACAGGCGCTGGTGGCGGCTCATCGATGTCGATGTATTCGGGTTCTGGTGTGGCGATATCCTGTGGATTTGGGCCTTGTGTGGCGGAGTCAAATTGGGCGGCCACGCAACCAATTAAGGCAAAAGCAAGGATAATTAGTTTCTGTAAGGGAAGAAAGAGAAAGCAGAGATTTGGAAAATAGTATTAAATTTTTGGTTTTTTTTTAAATAGTGTAAATAAGGTGCTTAAATAACTATAGCTCAAGGATCTATTGGCAAATATCGACTATTTCTTTGTTTTTTATTTAATTTTTATAATTTTTTTTTTTTTGCAAATATAGTTACTTTCCTATAAAAATCATATAAATTAAGTTTCTATCTTTGAAAAAATTAAAACAAAAAATTCAACAAATTTTTATAAAAATTTTGTACTTTTTAATTAGTATTTTTAGAAAAATTTTGTGTATGCAGTTTTATAGTCCATTGAATATTGTTGCAATAAAGTGAAACTTTCAGTGTCTAAACAATAGAGTTGATTTTTTGGAATTTTGTTCTGACGTTCTTGTGCATCTTCTTCATAAAACGAAACGCGCAGAACAAAAAAAAAATTGTCTACGACTCAAAATGAAAATATAAATATTGGGTTTAAAAAAGGCAAAATTAAAATATTTGAAAAGAATAACTATATTTTTAACTTGCCAGTAACTTGCAAATGCTCCCATATATGAAGAAAGTTTTACTTAATTTTTTGATTTATTTATCTTTTTTTAGTTAAAAAATTTCAGCAATTTAGGTTTGTTAAGTAATTATGCATCAGAACCACCAGGGGCGTGAATGGCTCTGGCTGATCAAAGGTAACAACAATTTTTATCATTTGTTTTCTGGCACAAGATATAGTGACACACTAAACCATTTTAAAGGTCTATTAATAATCACTATCGGCTGATTGTGAAATTTTTCCATAGCTGAGATCAAATGATTTACGTTTACACCCTTCATTGGATGTTTGGACGAGATCCTACTCAAATTTATGGTGTGCGTCTTGATGTTTTTCCTATTGTACGCCGCTTCCAAACGGGAAATGGTGTTTTTTATAACGACATTTTTTTATGGCAGAAATACAACCGGAGGTTTGCCATTGTTTGTCCAGAGGCGAACGATAGTGGAACAATTATTTTCAATAATTTTAGTATTCCCATTACAAAATTACAGCAATGCTAGAAAAATCATCTCAATTATCAGCGACTTGATGCACTTTGAGATATTTGCTTTCTCAGGAATTTGAACTGTCATTGCAGCTCTCACCCTACTTCTAACGGTCATACTTTGTGCTGTGCGAAAAATTTACCATGCGGAAGTAGGAGAAAGAGATCGCATCGAATAGAACAGCAGAGCGATAATTTCAGAGTCAAACTGTCATGCGCGCACTTAAACGATGCCATTTTTCTCAAAATTGGATTATTCATGGGCTTGAGTTTAATAAGAAGGGAACTTTAAAATTTTGTAAACAAATTAGATTTAATCAATGTTAAAAGTCATGGTATATTTAATTCTTTTTAACGTTTCCTAATTTAATTATTTTTTTAGTTTTTATGTTAAATTACATTTAATAAAAAAAAAAATATTATTTTGAAAAACTTTTTTTTATTTTTTTTTAGTTCTTATGATAAACTTTAGTTAAAAAAAAATTATTTGAAATTAGTCAAAAAATTATTTGGAAATATTTATATGAGGATTATTAAAGATTATTCATCCGCGGCTCAAAGCGAAAACAATTTTGGGAAATTTCTACCTAACCTAATATATCGGAAGAACGTTATAATTCATGCTTTTCTTCTTTTATAAAATGTGAAAAATTCAAAGTGGTACCGATTTCCAGTGTCTAATTAGTAAGAAAATGAGCCGTTTTACTGATGGTCTAATAGCAGACTGAGAACTTTAAAGCCGACTGAAATGATTTTTTGCTTATGTTTTATTTTTATTTTTTTAAGTTATGTTTTTTTTCGGAGTTGATGTTCTTCCAGCAAAACCGCGGTGTATTTGAATAAATATTTTAATTTGAGACATCAAACTATTTGAGTAAAGTGGCTTAAATGAGGTTATCGCTGCCTCAACTAAAGTTAGTTAAAGTAATCGAAGTCATATCAGTAAGTAGGGGCATATTTCAGTCCGTTATGATTTGGAGGCATCGAGAGATTACAAATAGGCTAAGCTTATATGATTTTAATCTGAGAAGAGGAATAGTGAACAACAAGAATTGAGTGAATAATTTCAAATAATTTGTAATGCCTGCTCTGGTGTGGCTGCGAGCACGGAACACTTTGAAGTGCCTGCCCAGCTCTCACTGGGATTATTTTCTGGCTATGCGGGCTTAACCCTCCATTTGGGTAGATTTTAAACAAACAAAAGAAAGGAGAACGGAACTAGTTAATATACTTTGCAGTTGTTGTCACAATCGTGCGCCACTGCGATTGCTCGACTTTCGGCTGAATGCAAAGAGATGTAGAGCAATCCAACAAGCATTAACAAATAAAATAACAAACATTGTCAGAATGAGCCCGCTGGATTAGTGAAACACTAAACATTTTATTTATTTCTAAATCTTCTTCATTATTTCTAAATGTTATTCAATTAGTGATTGTCTAGCCTACTTTGTAGCGCCCGCTATTTGTTGATTTATGTTGCTGGCACGGAAGTAAGTTATCGAGAAAATTGTGAGTCAAAGAATCTTCAAAGATATAGCCATTCCTCAAATAAATGTCAAAGTATGTTACTTTAATTATTCCTATGAATAGAATTGCTGGTCTGCTGGAGTATATTTTGGTTTATTTTCCTTTCATTTGGCTTGTTTGGCCTTTTCCGTCTGCTGTATTGTCATATGATCTGTTAACAATTTCGCCGCCATAGATTTTTCAAAGCGATATGCAAGACTTGCATACGGGAAAACCTGTTTAATTCTACATCCATATTTCATTATTGCAAAATTTTATCCTTTCTAGGTTTCGCAACACTTTTAGAAAGTGAAAGTGATGGGAGACTGTGATTATGAGAAATGATCAAATTAAAAATTAACATAATTCGATTTTACTTTAATAAAATATATATGTATGTATGTATGTATGTATGTATGGTTGTACTTGAACACATTGCTTGGCAAAACAGGAACGTTTGATAATTAAGCCGGTGCTAATTCCAAAAAATGTCAAAAAGTGGGAAAAACTTGTTTTAAAACAATAGCATAAATCAGTAAAAGTTATTCAACTAGTTTCATATTAAGTTATCCGTATGTCTGAGGTAAGTGAGGTAGGATAAGCTACTCAGCTGGTATGTTGATTATTTAAATTATTTAACCGAAGTATTCCAGAATCATGTAAATTTGTATGATGACTTTCAGTTTCAGTTCTGGATGTTTAAATTTTATGGGTATATACATAGAAATGCCATTAGCACTACTATCTGACTCCCATGCAAGCATTCTTATCCATTTTTTCAGTCACTATCTGCATATTTCACTTGTATTAATACTGATAATTTTATTATCCATTTCAACTATTAATATTTATATGCATCTAATCAATTATTTATGACACTATACACTTCCTTTCCATTCACTCACTAAATGACCTCAACACCAAAAACGTCTTCGACGCAACACCTACCATTTTATCGGTATTTATCTTTAAATTATTGCTGCAGCGTTGAACCGAATTGGCTAATGCTCTGATATCCAAAATAATTTACTTTTTTATAGAGTGACGAGCAAACACTACACTGGAGGAGATCACAACACAAATGATGATGAGCTCCAAAGTTACTTTGTTATTTATATCAAAGTGGACCAGGCCGTGATGGCCGGCAATGGTAAGCGGCCGTCATAAAAATGAAGAACATGAGAAGAAGACATGAATGCCAGAAGTAACAAAACAAAAAAAAAATAATAATAAAAAATAAACCAAAATATGCTGAAGACAATCTCACAACAGGCCGAAAGCAAACAAAATTAAAAAGTAAACTAATTCAAATATAAACTAACAACAAATCAATTAATAAGTAGAAGCAGCAGCTTCAGCAACGAACAGCAGTAGCAGCAGCCACTGAAGAAGCAGACAAAGCAGCGGCAAGCGGTCAATGCAGTGCAGTGCTGGCCAGCAGATGCTGAGAGCAAAGCATTTGCGGTAAAATAGTCGGTGTTTGTATGTACAGCCGGCGACAAATGATAGCAAATCGCTACTTTGAAAAGTTTTGAACATTTTTCTTTTTTCTTTGAAAGTGAATTATTATTATTTTTTAAATATAGCTCATTGTTTAATAAAAACCACATAAATCATAACGATTGCACGACATTTTTGTTTTACTACCGTCAAGGAAAAAATTAAAAAAAAAAAACCGCGTGATTTTTCAGCCACCTCAAACTTGCACTTGATTGTACTAAAATTTAATGAGCTATACAATTGCATGCTAAAAATCTTTCTAAAAATTCTAATTAAAAAACTTCGAGTTGGAAAGTTTGCGAAATTTTTAAAATTTTGGAATACAATTTGAAACTTAGATCTAAATAATTTTTGTTAGACGATGGGTGTGTAACTAAAATGAATGTATAACTCATACAAAAATATCAAACATTCACAAAAGAATGAAAAATAGTCAAAATCGGTCAAAATGTTGTGGCGCTATCGCTTTGTCGCGCGCTGTATCAACCGAAGCTAGAGGCAGGCGGCAGACCAGAGGGCGCAGCTTAAACGCTTTTTAACCATAATTATCGCCGCTTAATGTGATAACAAACAACCAGTTGAGTTGGTCCAGCTGGCCTCTAAGAAGTCTGCGGGTAACGCATGCAGCCACAAGAAACCCTGCGTAACGCAATAAATAATCATAAAAACCTTAACTCGTGTAAATAATTTAATCGCAGTAGGCGTGTTGTTGTTTTTTGAACTGGTACACATTTTCTCCATAGTTCAGTAAGCATTTGGTGTGAAGTGTGTGTTTTTATGCTTTACAGTGCCTTAATTTGCAAAACGGGGGCGGCCATAAAAAACATTTTATATTTTATTTCAAGAGTAGGACTCGATATTTTAATGCAATTTTAATTAATTAAAACCAGATTTCAGATATTTTACTTTAAACACAAGAAAATTAGTGGTACACTCAAAATAAAAAATGCTTCTTTTAAACTAAAAACATATATTATTTTTTCTACATAGGTATGTATGTATGTATGTATGTATGTATGTATATGTTTAAGTCTTAGTCTATGCATGAGTTTAATTGGCTGTATTCATTTTGCTATCAGTTGTCAACAAATTTTACGCATTTGGTTCAAATTTAGTATTCTTTTTTAATTTTGGATGTGTGTATATATGTGTGAGTGTATGTATAGACGTATTTGAAAGCCATTTGTATGCATTTTGGATTGAGATAATGCGCAAATGACTTAAGGGGCACAACTTCTTCTTCCTCACCTTCTTCTTAGCATCACAGTTCTTCATTTACAATCATCTCTGCCATCTCTCCCTATTCAAAGTCACTTCCTTCTAATGCCTTACGTTTAGCTTCTTAGCAGACTTACTCATCTCCGAGCCATCGTTTTCTTGGGTATCCTTTTCGTCGGTCTCCAACCAGGCACAATTCAAGCGCTTTTTGTGTTGCTCAGTAGAATGAGCTATACAAAAAATGGTTTAAATTTACACGCGACTACAATGAGTTTTTCAAAAGTCACGCCTAGATGTTGTTTTAAAATAAAGTATGTAAAAATTTAGATTCTTTCAGGTTTTATTATTTTTATTCAAAATACTGCCCTTAAAAATTATTTGTGAAAAATGACATCATTTAAATGTCCCCATGAGCACGAATAAAGATAAAATCTGCAAAACAGTCGATTCATGAGTGCCTAATTGTTGAGAACGTCGAAATATCGATGTTGATGGTTGAAGGTTATTCAGCAACAGTTTGCGCTACAGCTGCAATGTTCTCAACAGGGCGTCTCGTTATTGGTCTACTAATCCTCGATAGAATCAGTTTTCTTGAAATATTTTCACCAACCTTGGAATTGTCGACTCGTTCGAACTATTATTCCTAGCAACAAAATTACGAATTGTTGTTCTTGTTGTTCTTAAAGATCGGTCATTTTCAAAATAAGTTTCAATAATTTTAACGCGTTGTTCTATGATGTAGAATTGTACATCTGCTTACAGATAAATGAAAAATGTGTAAATGTAATGAAATGAAATTTGAAAAGCCGAGCCCAGAAGCACCGAGAGATTTGGTAACTCCTAAATCGCTCAGGCTAAAAAGCCCATTGTATTCAAAGCTCTGGAAAGTGAAAGGGTAGATAGTCAAGGAAGAAAGAAAAAAAAGTAACTGAAGGAAAAGATAGGGTAGAATAGAGAAATAGTGGTAGTTAAACCTGTGAGAGTTTTCCAGATTCCTTGGTAAATCTGAAAATAACCTCCAGTTTGAGAGCAAAATTCGATGACTTCTGCTTATGATATCGGAATCCTAAATTCGCAGAGTTGCTTTAGAAAATGCAGCATACTCACAGAAAAAATGCTCAGTGCCATCCGAGACAGGCAAATCGGGCCCCTTAATGATTCCAATGGTGGTTACATGGACGCTATGGATTGTGTGCTGTAATAACAGCGACCATCAACCGAACGTCTTTTCATCCAAGTTTTAGAAAAAAAGTGTGACAGTTTTCTGTTCGGGCTTGTCACAAAACACTTTGTAGTTCTGCAGCGTTCCAGACCGGACCATAGCTCTTTACATAATCGCTGATCCACTTCATTATTCCCGCAGAACTGGTTCCGATTATCGGCTCTGGTCCCAGTGGGGATCTGCTGATCCACAGTTGGCAAATTCATCATCAATTTCATTCCCTTGAACTCCGCAGTGTCCTAGAATCCATGTAAGTACAAGCTTATTCTGTCTTGTAACATAATTAAGCTCCTTCTAACTTTGATGTTTGCTTTGCGTTCTCAAAACCTTTAGTGCAGCCTGACTATTACTAAAGACTCCAATCTGTTTGCCGCTCAATCTACGCATTCTGCTACTATCAGAATGACCAAAATTTCTGTTTGGGAAACAGTTCACATTCCTCCACATTTTGCAAATAGCATAGTACGGGAATCATATTTGACACTTGTGAGCTAGACAGCTGCAGTAAAAAAACGACAAATAACGGAGCGCGTAAAGGTCAAAATAAAGATTTCCATCATTCAAAATTATGTTTTTTTATTTAAAAATAATAATAGTTTTGTATCTGTCAGTCTACAGTTCAACCAGTTCTACTAGTCTACAGTTCAACCTAAAAGATATTTTGTGTCCTGCTACATATTTTTTTGAAGTAGGTAAGGCTCCTTTCTGGTCTAGAGACGTAAAAATTGAAGAAAAACAATCGGTATCAATTGAAAATCGTTTTTATTTATTAGATCAACTGTTTATTTACAAAAAAAAAAAATTTCAATGACGGTACAGGTACGTCTGAAAAAAAAAAAGATGCGGTCGATTATTCATCAGGAGATATGTCGCTATTGAGGGTAGCAGATTAAAAAAAAAAAAAAAAATCTAGATATTTTATCTGTTTATTGGAAAAAAAAAAAAAAAGGATTTGTTGCACGTTCTGCTATCATATATTAAACATATTAAAAATTCAAATCAATCGGTTCACTACTTTTTAAGAAATTACCAACGCCAACTCGTAAAAAATAGTTTCGACAAAAACACGGTTAACGCGCTCATACCTGTACTCTAAACCGGTCTCGTTTTAAAGGACTGTAACAACTGCATATACAACACCAAATTTCAATATAAAAATTTACCAGTACATTTTTGAAAGTATAAACTATCATAACATAAAAAAAAATCGAATTTTTCGAAATTCTAGACCAGAAAGGTGCCTTAATATTAATTCTATTGGCTGGCACTACTACCTCAAATATATTACACCAGGTCCTATTTAAGCTAAATGTTCCCTGCCTCAGGTTGGGAATTGATTGAAAGCCAAATTCTTTCAGTAAATTCCCAATTCTTTCAGTAAATTCCAAATTCCAAAAATATCTGCAACAGGAGCATTATTGATTTCATTCGGATCCATTTGTTCTCGATGAAAGATGAGCAGTCTTGTATTTGTTAATCCAATACAGTTGCTCAAGATATGCTCAGTGATTTCATCATCATCCAGACAGAGGATTAGTAAAAAAGTTATTCAAAAACAAAGTTGGATGATTAATTTTGCGTATATGTGTATTACTTTGCATATACACACAAGGAAAGAGAAAAAGTTATAAGTACATTCATTAGGCGCTTATCTTTATTAATTGACTTAGTAATTAAGTTTCTTTTTGTTAGTAGTCTTCAGGTAACTATTTTTCAATAGCCTAATAAATAAGTAATTAAATAAGTAAATAAAAATACAAAAATAAAATATTTTACTATCTAAATCTCTTCAGGCATATGTAAATTATTAATTTTTGGCAATTCATTCATTTTTTATATCCTCTTTATTATAACGAACATCTGTGTTTTAAAATTGGTTGTCTACCTCAGCTATTGAAGTCATTGCCACTCTTCATAAAAGTATTTCAAATGACAATCAACAACAATACTCGCATAACTGTTTAGCAATGTTTTCCTCTTTGCTTAGTTGGTGTTTGTATTAATTTTGTTTTTGTTTTTGTTTGTGCAAATGTGGCCGAGTGCTCTTATTTAGCAGTCACGCGCCATTTTGTTCTACAAAACATAAAAAAATAAATGTTTGTGTGTAGACACGTTTGTATTTGCTATTATAAGTGCCACACGACAGCAATACATTGCAGTATATACATACATACTTACATACAAATATCTTCCATAGTAAGAAGAAATTGAAATTAACTTTTTATGAAGCGTTTGGAAAAAAAACCAAGTCATCGACTGTTTAATACAGTCGTGTTCCTTATTTTTCTCAGAATATCTAATAGTCGAAGTGAATGGTGATTTTTAAGTTGATTTGTGTGTGTTTCTACGCCAACTCACAATTTGATTGATAGTCTTGTTGTTTGTGTAACTGAATGGATTCTTTATTTGACGAAATTTGGTAGTTCTGAGCTTTGAAACCAATTTACTATCACATGATAAAAGCAAAATAGAAAATTTTTTATGCATTTTTTTTTAATTTTTATATTACAATATATTAACATAGAAAGATAGCCTCCAGCTGTGATGTATTGACTCATGACAACATTAATCAATTATACTAAAACTAGCCAAAAACTAGCCAAAAACTATATGGTTTAATAAAATAGGTATGTGTGTTTTTTTTAATTTAATGCCATTTAGCAGTAAAATTTGTGATGTTCGAAAATGTCAACCATTCATTTTGATATATTTGCAAAAGATGTTTTCGTAAGTTCTTTTACTTAATAATAACATGTGCGTGTATATGTATGTATATGTGCGTAAGTATATATGTACTAATGCATAAATATATAATTGTTTTCTGTTTGGCCCAGCTCCATCTCCAGTCTACGGTGTGAGTGTAGACGATGTTCCAGAGAATGGAGGGACCTACAGTTTTATGCCGCCTTCGAACGGCAAATGTCTTTTTGTGAGAAGCCTTTTGACGGCAGGAATACACGCGGAGGTTTGCCATTGCCTACTTCCCTACCTGTTTATCATTTGTCGTTTCAGACCCACTGTTTCCCATTATTTTTTAACTATTCTTGCGACTTGATTTTTGTGGCTTTAATGCAATTGGGTTTTTTGGATTCTTTTGATATTTTCTGATGTAAGCGTCTCATTTGGACGCCCACTGCGTAGGGCATCATTGGTGGTTCAACGGCTAAGTTTGAAGTCAGCAAACCATCGTTTTATTGTTGTTTCTGATGGAGCAGAGTCCAAATAACACTTTTCAAGCCATTGCTTTGCTTGAACGGTATTTTCCCCAACAAGAAGCTGTGTAAATTAAAACACGAAATTCTTTTTGATTCATTGTTTTGAAAATAACAAAATTAGCCTCACTCTTAGCACAATAACTCACAAGCTAATAAAAAAAATATTATGAAATTCTAGCAGCTGTCTTTTTAAGGTTAGTTCTAACTGAAAAAGAGGTGAATGCAATAAAACTAGCGCCATCTATGTGTTAGATCCGGAACTTTTCAGCCCATGTGTTGAAATGTAATATTTCGACCATTGAAGACCAGATTCAATGACTTGAAGGCAAAAATTTGCTAG
>JAYXIM010006696.1:0-44977 GCA_037575425.1 Anastrepha fraterculus | reverse complement strand
GCTAAGATAATTTTTCGTAATTGCACGCTGAACATATTAATAAAAAAAAACGAAAAAAGTAAAAAAACAATTAATGAAAAAGAAATAAATAAATAAAAGAGGCAAACAAGTAAAAGAAACACTTAATAACTTTTTTTAACCATAACACCGTGCGACAGAATATAAATATTATTCAGCACGTGAAAATACAATAACAATTTAAATCGCTGTGTTGCATATTCAATTTTTTTTAGTTTCCTCATCAATTTAATTTTTTAAAGGACTTTAAACTTTAAAAGGCAAAACTGACTTCTCAGAAATGCTCAGAACAAATGCTCAGCTCCATCTTCTCTCTTCGTGTGCTATTCCGAAAACTCTTTGACCCCAGTACAATAGGAATAGGACGCAGAAAGTTCTAGGGACTCTACGCCATACAATTTCCAAACTCGTAGTTGTGTTTTCCGGTCATTGGACGCTCGCCGCACACGCAGGTAGGTTTACCATTTAACCGCCATTGCAGAAGCGTACCGACCTTTCAGAGAAGGAGACTGTTGAGCACCTTTTCTGTAAATGTCCGGGTGTGGCAGTTAGACGATTAAGGCCATTGGGTGCTCCATTTTTCGACAGACTGAGGCAATGCGCGAACCTAAATCACATCAACCCTCTCCATTACATCAACTCCACTGGTTGGCTGTAGATATCTGCCCGCTGGAGGTATCAAAACGGCGCTTTAGTGCTACTTGGGGAGTGCTAAACTGGTACTTCAATCATTTCACTTACGTTCCTTTTTTGTCGGGAAAACTAGCAGCACTCAGGCACAATTAAGCCCATTGTACTACACTCAGGTTCCCTTTTTAATTTTCTTTAAATCTGCCCAATCTCCGAGGAAATGTGAATAAGTTTTGCGGTGCCAAGGAGCCAAGGTCGTCGCTTCTTAACTCATCAGTGCCAAAAACCTCAAGCCTGATTCGAACGGGGTTCCGGCAAACGCACAGAAAGTGGTCCGCCGTCTCCTCTTCCTATCCACATACTGGGCAAAGTGCACTGTCTGAGATTCCCACTTGTTCCATGTGCTTTGCCCTTAGAAAGTGGCCTGTCATCTGTCCAACCAGCTGCCTATAGACCCTTTTGCTTAATGACAGAAGGATTTGCAACAGTCGGTCAGACATGACAGGTAACATCAGTTTTGTCCCTCTATCGTGCGTCCCTACCCTGTCTGTAAACACATTTTTTTTCGTTTTTCTTGCGAAAAAAATAGTTGGGCTTTTCTCCTACGAAATAAAGTATACGCAATGGATACTATAAAAAATCTATTTCTGTCCTGGCGAAAAGTAAACAAAAAATTGTTTCGTTTGATATCCATTATTAATATGAGTATTAGTATTTAAAACACCTTTTTTTTTTTAATTTAGTCCCTTGTAACTTTAAGGTCTTTTAAAAAATTGTATTGATAAGAAAATGAAAAAAATCTATAATTTCACATTCAAATGAAAATTCTCCCGAATAAAAAAATGGTTTTTGCCGCCTGCCGTAATATGAAATGAAATGAAATTTGAAAAGCCGAGCCGAGAAGCACCAAGAGAATTGGTAACTCCTAAATCGCTCAGGCTAACAAGCCCATTATATTCAAAGCTCTGGAAAATGAAAGGGTAGATAGTCAGAGGAGGAAAGGAGAAAAGTAACAGAAGGAAAAATATAGGATAGAATAGAGAAATAGTTAGACCAGTTAGAATTTTTCTAGATTCTTTCTAACACATTGCTGCTGCTCAGACTTTTCAATAATTTTTTTAAGGAGAAAAGTGCCTGATATGCTGCTTCATCAGTTTCGTTTTGTAGACAAAAGCTTTGTAAGTCATCGAATGAGGTCCTTGCTACCTTAACTGACACCTTTCCCAAAGGTTCTGATGTATCGTCTTAATCTTCATCGTGGCTGTTTTCATTCGTATCTGTCACAGATAAAATTTCGCCATCGGTTAGTGATCCAGAGACAGCAACATCTTCATCCACTTGAACATAGTTAGAAAAATTCACACCGCTGATGTCAAGTACTGGTACCATTGATGGTTTTTCATCATCCATAATTATTTGCTTCTTCTTTTCAGCCATCGTCAAGCATTTATACTTTTTGGGACTCATATTTAATAAAAAATTTTAATCTGTATACCAAGGAAGCGATCCGTGCGGAAGCGTGCGTCAAAATGAGCCTATGTTGTATGCGTAACACGCAACCACGCACAGTAAAAGTATTTTCAAGGGAGTCCCAAAATTTAAAGTTCTTTCTAACACGCCAAGAAACTTTGCAAATTTGAATTGTCGAGTGCTTGATCATATGAGTTCGATTTACCGCGTCGTAACAATGATTTTTTCGTTCGAATTACCGAGTGCATAAAAATGAATGGACGTAACCCGAAATATAAAGAGATTTTGTAGGGGACTCGTGATAACTATGAATTAATGATAAGGTTTGAATAAAATATCGCAGGTTTGAATTAACGAGAGCCTACTGTATTTAGTCAAATTTAATTGGGAACCTATTCAAAGTACATGAATTCCTTCCGATTTTTCAAAAATCAGTTCTAAATCGGTAAATTTTTAAATCAAAACTTGGCAAACCTTTTTTATACGAGTATTCTTAGCCATTACCAAGAACATATACTCAATCCCTCTTGTTGTGTATACAGCATTTTTATTTGAAAAAAAAATTACCTAAAATCGCTAGCTGAGACCTGAAATCGCAATCACTATGCATTTTGGGTTATCCCTTCAGGGTATCTGTCGAAATCCAGCACATAATTATAAATCAATCAAGCACAACTGAGGCACAGCTGCACGTATTTGCAGACAAGCAATTTGTGCCAATTCTTCCGGCAATGACAGATAACAAACACAAAGTGACACATCGCAGTATGTGGGGCGCTCTTGCATAAAGTCATTGATTGGGTGGTGCACAAGTTATCGATGTTAATGAATTTAGCAGATTTGCAAATGATAATTGGCGAATAATGACGCCAATGAAGATGATTTGTGCTGTACTCGTAGACAAGTGCAAATGTTCCACTACACTTAAGGTCAAGGTAATCTGTTCCACTATACAATTTACTAAGTAATGCAAAAGCGTTTAGTCTGCGAGTATCATTTGTAATTAGGCGACTTATTGTCGCTTTCGGGAGAATGCAGATGGCGGGGCTTAGTGCTTGTATGGGTTGGTGAACTGAATGGAATCGATTGAGGCTTAATTGCCAATTAGTTGGGAGACAAGAAGAACTGGTTATGATGCTTTCTCTTCAATTTGTACTGTGCGCCGCTATGTTGGCCTACAAAGTGCCTTCGGAAGGCTGTTGATTTTTGTAAGAAATCTTTTGTAATCAATCTTCGACAAAAGGGCAACTGATTTTAGAATTTCATAATTTATTTTTACAGTACCAACTGAAAGGTAGTAATGTAATACAAGACCACTGAACAACGACAGTCGCCTGGGCAATTAGCCCCAATTTATGATTTTCGATCTTATATCGCTAAAAATATATAATACATTTAACAAATATGGCATATTACGTTTTTATTTTTTTTTATTTTAGAAAAAATGTTAAATTCAACCTTTTCAGTTCGCAAAATTATATATGTATATAACACATGGACTGAAAAGTCCCGAACCTGACAAAAAAAAAAATCAAGGTCATACTTATATTACAATACAACTGACCCTTACACCATTTATTGGCCGAGCTACTCGAGGAGCCTACAGTTTTATACCGCTTCCGAGCGGCAAATGAATTTTTATGAAGAGATTTTTCCTGGCAGAAGTACACTCAGAGGTTTGCCATTGCCTGCTGAGGGGCGACGGATTTGAAAAACAAATTTGGTATTTTATGTTCGGAGACTCGAATCTCAACCGAATGGTAGTCACGCACCAACCTTTTGGACTACGGCTACAACAACAGCAACTACGGCGGCTGTATAAATACGTGGTAAGCCATACCGAAAATGCAAGCGCGATTAATCAAAACGTTTAGACGACATATAATATTCCATTTTCATTTACAGCGATTAAAATTTATTCGATTTTACAATCCTTACAGAATAGTTAGTTAAAAGCTAGTTAATTCTAGGCTACGTTTGAGTTTCTTTGAGCAACATTTTCCTTCCAAATACAATTTTCTTGGCAACATTTTATCTAATATTGCACCGGGAGTCTGTTATTTTCATTTTTACGTTTTTTGTTTTATTGTTGTTTGTGCTAGTGTTGAGTGAGTGCTTGTAAATGCAAATTGCAAATTGCAATTATTTCGGTTGATTGCGTGTATATGCTATACGTCGTTGTTGACGCATCAGTGCTGACGTTAACGTCTGTGTTGTCGTTGTCGTTGAAATTTTTGTTTTTATTGTCATGGCAGCAAAAATAACAAAAACATGGTTCGAGGCATTCGTTCCGCACTGTTGTTACATTTGTCGTAAGCTGTCCAAACGGCATATTTTCGCACTTTAAAGCCAACTCCCACGCCAACAACAAAACCAAAAGCAATAGTGCAAAAAACACCTTCACACTGTCTACGACAACAACTTTGCAGCAGCTGTACGCATCTGTCATGCCTGACACACCTACATACATACATTCTTCCGACCGGATTTTGTTTTTCTGCCTCTCCTTCAGCATTCACTTCTTTGAATCTCACTTCGTTTTGCCCTTAATCTTCATGCAAATAACACTTTTGCACTTCCAACCATATTCTAATGGCAATTCCAACACGCATACACGCATACATATACATAAGTATAGGCATTTGTATGGGTGTGTGTTTTCATGCAAATATCGCTCATCCATCGGTTGTGAGTGCCTTGTCCTGTATATGTTTGTCGCGCATTTTGCCATTCTGCTGCTATGGCTGCAAATTTCTTTTTGTCTCAATATTGTTGTTAAGATTTTTGTTGTTGTAGCCGTTGTCGTTTCACTGAGTTGACTTTGAGTTTGCCTTCAATTAAGCAATCACGCACTTGCTTAGATGCGAGCAAACATCCGCCTATTTGAATGAATATACAAGTATAGACACGTACGCAATTGAATTGAGTTGTCCGTTATTCTCATCTCTCTCTCACTCTTTGTAATGCACTTTGACTGCCTGCGTATACTTTCACATTTTAAGCTCTGATTACTCAGTTACAGTTACGGCAATTGACACTTGCTAATAGAAAATTGTAATGTAACTAGTTTCAATTAAATTGTTTACCTATACATACTTACATAACAAAACATAGAAACATATGCAGTACTCAATTGAGCCTAATCTTAGAATTGTTTTTACTTCTTTCAGCGTATTTCTGTCTGTTTGAGAGTACTGCTTCAGGCCTGTAACCAGAATTTTATTTCGTGGGGAGTCAGCAGATATTAAATTATATGACAAGTACATTGACTCATACATACGGCACTTATGTTTTGGTGAACACTCGTATATGTAGCTATAACAATTTGTTCTTGTTTATAACAACAAACAACAGCTTTTCTCTCACTTTACCGATCGCTTTCAAACATCTTGCAATCTCAGCTGACGATGTCATTTTGTTCAAAGCGATAATATCACTGTATAAGTTGTTGTTGTTGTTTTGTAGTTATGGAGCTCATCGATTCACCTAATAATAACATCTACGTAACTTTCAGTCTTATTTTTAGCAACATTTTGCTCTGAAGCTGGAGTTAAAAAGATTATGTTTTTTTGCTTTCGCTATTTCAGTGTGGAAAAATGAGTTTCAAAACAGCAAAAAAACAAAGCGTGGATTGACAAAATCTACATGTGCGAAGTGCAAAGAACGCGTAGTAGTCTGGTCAAATACTCATTTTTTATAGATATTTTTTAGGAATTTTTTGTAAGACAATAAAATGCGATCGTTTTGATTTTATAGTATTTATGTTATTATTGACATCAAATAGAATAAAAAAAACAATTTTTTTTGGCATATTTTTTCGTAGTAGTGTGGCACCAAAGTAAGCGTCTTAAAAAAAAGATAGGTGGCTTTTCAGGATTCTGGCTCTTCAGGACATCTGAAACGAAAAAGTCAAAGTGATTATTATTCTGTACGCCTGTCATTCTGGCAGGTGCTACTTTCATTTCTTTTCAGCCCTAACTTTCCATACTACAGTCTGACTTTCACCCGAAAAACATACATTTTTTTTCAAAAGTCCGCCATTTTGTTATTTTTCAAAAAAATTTTCCCATTATAGGGAAAAATGATTGCTCTTAAAACGAAAAACGTATTACTCTTTAACCGATATATAGGGTGGGCCAATTAAAATTTGATTTTTGGCTTTTCTATAGCCGAACGAATCAATATTTTTTCAAACTTTTTTTTTATTTTGAAGATTGAACATTGTCATTTATGAATGAAAAATAATATCGTTCAAATGACTGCCACGACTGGCTTTACAGTAGGCTATTCGATCAACCCAATTTTTAAGCACATTTTCGATTGTTTGGGCTCCAATTTCATGAATGGCAACTTCGATTTCGTGTTTTAAAGCATCAATCGTCTCTGGATGGTTCGCATAGCATTTGTCCTTAACGGCTCCCCACAAAAAATAGACCAACGGGCTTAAATCACAGCTCCGAGGCCGCCAATTGATATCGGAATTTCGACTGATTATTCGGTTTTCAAAAACGGTAGCCAAAAGTTCGAGTGTAACTTTGGCAGTGTGACAAGTTGCACCGTCCTGTTGAAACCAAATGTCGTCCATGTCCTCCTCTTCAATTTTTGGAAACAACTCGTTGAGCATGTCACGGTAACGCTCGCCATTTACTGTAACCGCGGCTCCTCGCTCATATTCGAAAAAAATGGCCCGATGATGCCGCCAGACCAAAAACCGCACCAAACAGTGACTCGTTGTGGATGCATTTTGCTCCCCCACAGTAACGTGTGGATTTTCTGAGCCCCAAATCAGACAATTTTGCTTATTGGCGTAGCCACCGATGTGAAAATCAGAAAAGAAAAAGAAGACTCACCACTTTGGAAATAGGTTTTCAATATTTCCCAATATTGTTCAAGCGTATAGCGTCCCATTTCGTAAATGTCAAACCTTTAAGTAAATTATGAACACATTTGACATGTCACTTGTGTTACCATTCTCAAAAAAATAGGTGGTTTAAAAAGCAAACGCTATATGACCCACCCTATACAATACAATTTTTAAATTTATTTTGTTTTATTTTTAATGAATTGGGTAATTGCGAATTTTTCTTATTTATGCATACAGTTTTATAGCCCATTAAATTTCGGTATAACAAAGTGCAAGTTTGAAGTGCCTCAAAACGTGTATTGAATTTTTCAATTATTTTTTTTTTTTTTGCAGGCGGTCTTGTGCATTTTCCCCATATAAAAAAAAGTTTTGAATATTTGTTAGATAGAAAATATGTATAACACTGACAAAAAACAAAAAATACCACAAATCAACACGGTTTATAAGCTACTTCAAACAGGCACTTTAGTTGAATGAGCTACAAAACTGCATGCCCAGAATTTAAAAAAAAAATTCAGACTAAAAAGTTTTAGATTTTGATGAGAATTTATCGAATTTTTTAAGCTTAAAACATTAGTTGTATTATTTTTATAGTAGTACGAACTATATTTTTATAAACAAATCAAAAAGTAAAAAAAAAAATAGAGTATGATGAAAATATATTTAACATGCAAGATAAAATAAAAAAATATTCACAACTTTGCAGTAGGTCGCGCTGCTACATTTGCTTAACGCACTTTACGTAAGAAAGGATTACAACTAAAATTTCACGTAAATTTACTTAAACCAATATAGGTAAGCTTCTACATTAGTTTTACTTACCTGATTAAGAAAACGAAATATGCCATGGAATAATGGCGTATTACAAATGAAGAAAGAGAACCCCTGACTAGCCACAGTAAAGGGTTGGCAACCTTATAACTGTACATCTACGTAAGTCACTCTTTAACAGGTTTTAAATAATCGATACAGAGGCACACGCACATTTACATACACCTCCGTCTTGCTCTCACAATAAAATGTTTTAAATTGTGCACCAAAATTATAGTCGTATATCATTTTTAATCCTTAAACACTTTTCTGACGGTAACTTCGTAGGTATTTCGTTAAGTCCACTCACTTTACTCAACAAGACCAGCATTGTCTTCTTTGTGGTCACATGCCCTGTGTGTTTTTGAATTGAAAATTTTTCCAAACTCTGCTTGCCAATGAAAATTGTTAGAATACTTTTAGCATAAGTTAACTTTTGGTCTCCCCAAATTGGCAACGAACAGTGAAGCGCAGCTGGTAGATTTGTGCCAAAAATCTCGGGCGAAATTAAGTTATACAAAAATGGACAAATCACATAAAACTATAAAAATCGACAAACCTTAGCAAAAGAAATTCTTGTAGAGAAATTTTATTACAGTATGATTTTGTTTTTAATATCAAAGATTTGTTTCTTACGGGGGGCCTCTTATCAGTCGGCTTCAAAAAATCATTTTTTTTACTGCAATCGATAGATATATATAGGAGAATATAAAAATTTTATAACGGAATTCAAAGTGATGTCGGAGTTACAGGCCTGTGTACCGTCCCTCGTGTGAGTATACTGTCTACCTTCTGAAAACTTTGAAACACGTTTTCTCAAAACCATGTTTTTGAAAATGGCGTGTAAGATTTAAAAAAATCGACGAAAGTTATCGGTTCAAACCGATAATCTATATAAAGATAATTAAAATGCGCAACTAATTAACTAACAAAAACCAAAAAAAAAATCATTTTTTAATGTTATTTCCGCTAAAAATATGCACTTATTTATGAATTTTTTTGGAAAGATGATTCATGTAAATTTATTTATCCAATTAGTATACTGTAAACTCATATTTCAAAAATATTTTCAAAAGTTTCACAAGAAAATATACAAAATTGAGCCGTTGACAGCAGATCTACGCAGACGTCTCGAAAAAAAGGCAATTTGCCGTGGACAGTTTTTCTCAGCATTGGATCATCTGAAATCAAAAAATCAAAGAGTTTTCATTAGGTAATCAATTGTCCGAGGTAACCCTGTCGAGTTTTTATTAAAAAACAAAAAAATTTCAATTTTTTTTTTTAATTGAAAAAAAACACCTCCCAGGGTTACCTCGGTAATTATGTAGAGAAAGTGTGTACTAATTTTCAGGAAGATCGGTCGAGTAGATTCAGAGAAAAAGTGTCCACCGACTTGAAAAACGTCGTTTTCCAGAAAATCGATTTAAAGTTTTCCATAGCAGGTAGACGAGTCGGAGCGGCCAACGGTTATAATGCTCTAACTTTGTGAGTTTTGCACCGATTGACTTAAAATTTGGACACAACATTCTTGAGATTATGTACATTCATTTTCTCAAATAAACCAAAATCGATTTTTTTTTACCCTAAAAACCCTACCCCTTCCCCCCTTAAAGCAATTGAAAATGTGCTGAAACAATATTATGGAGCATCGTTATAACCATCAGAGCGGTCTTCGATTTTTCCATTACTTTCTTTCGGCTGTTAACACTCGTTCTCCGTAGTGGTTTTTTGATTTGATCAAACAGAAAAAAGTTGCAGGGAGCCATATCAGGAGAAGTCGATGACTGTTGGATGGTATTCGTTTCGTTCTTAGTTAAAAATTCACGGATAATGATGACACTGTGCATCGATGCGTTATCGTCATCATCGTCAACAAGTAGCGATTACAGCTCAGGGTGAGCTTTAGCTTCATCCACCATTCTCTTCCAATCTGCACGGTTCATATAAATAGACTTCCAGTTCCTTACTCGTAGCTTTTTCAGGTCGGCTAAGACTTGGTCAAGCCAGGTTAACCTTGGATGCCCCTGGGCCCGGGCCGTTAGACTGTTTGTTGTTAAAAAGGATTTTTGAGAGCAGCTGTACTTCATGCGCATAGTGGGTCCTAGCCATCCATGCCTTTGGGACTTAATGTGTTTAACGACATCTTCTCCCCGGCATAACTTCAGCAACTAATCATTGTAGCGCATGCGGTACCATCTATCGTTTCAGCGTATGGAGCCAAACACCCTTCGGAGCCCTTTTCGCTCGAACACTCTAAAACTTCAGCCGTCTTTGCTTGTCATTGTCCAGCACTCGCAGCCGTACGACAGCACCGGCAGTAATATTGACTGGTAGAGACGTAGTTTACATTCACGTGAGGGCAGTTTAGACTTCAGAAATTTTGTGTGGGCGTAATATGCTTTGTTTGCTGTCAATATTCTGTCTTGTATAGCGTCGATACTACTGTTATCATTTTTTATTAACACCCCCGAATATTTGAAAGAAAATATGATTTTTTAAGTAAATTTAATCCCTAAGCTCCCAAAAGAGAATACTTATAAAAATATTATATTTATATTTATAAAAATATTATATTTCAGTTCCCAACACTCTATAATTTTCAACTTTGAATAAATATAAAAATTATAAGATTTTATTCAAAATTTTTTCACTTTACTTTTTTTTAAGTTAATAAATCAATTTTTAGAAAATTTGCCGGCAATCTCCAAAATACTGGGACCACTACACGGCTTCGCTCATTGATGTTTTGTCAAACACTTTTGACTTGCGTACGCCCCAACAACGGCAATTTCGTTTATTGACATATCCATTGAATAGAAAGTGGGCCTCATTCGACAAGATAATATTTAACCAAAATCCGGACCTATCTCTTTACAACTGAGCAGGGATTTTTATAATATTTTTTATAATTTTTTACACGTTCGGAAAGCGTTAAACGATGCGCAAGGAAATGGTAAACCTTCATGAATATCTGGGTAGCTGAATGTCTTTGGTAATTTTGACAGCTGCTGAAACATGACAATTGAAAAAACTATTTACCTGGAAATTTTTCAATAATTACACTTAATAGAATATTCATTACGGATTTAATTTTTTTAAGGAATAGCGAAGTGGAATAGAGCCTTTTTAACACAATTTTTAAAATCCTACTACAGTTAAACTCAAATTCAGAAACTCTCAGCCGAACGAAAATCAAAACAGGTAAACATTCTATGAAAGATTCTGAAGCACCTACAACCGCTTTGCCCCATTGTACCTCCACAAATCACTGCCCTAAGTTGGCATGCAACGAAAAATATGCTTTGAATTTTGGACAACGCATTTAAGAGTACATCTACTTATACCTATATATGTATGTATGTGTGTGTTTAAGCAAAACTTCCACAATTTATTAAGGTCTGGAAGGACAGAACAGAAGGAAAGCACAAAATAGAAAGGTGTACTTCCGCAAACAATTATAACCATTGCACAGCCGCCCTTTCCTCACATTCACGAATTCATACTCGTTTGCAATGAAAAAATTAAATAGAAAATATTGTCACACGCAAAGTTTTTTCTTCAACCGTTGTTTCCTTACAACTTCTGTCGTTGGCCCGAAGGCGGCGTGTTTTGTCTGAATCGTGCAGCGTGCAGCTTTTGCAAAGCGAAGACTCTTTCCGCTACTTAAGCTCGAGAATATATGCTGAAGTGTCTCACTCACGCAACGGTAAAAAGGCAAAGTTTTCAAATATTCACATATTTACGTGCACGTTCTATACTAATGCACACACACGCACGCACGCACGCTACATTTGTAAGCACCACTTCCAAGTGATTCTATGTAGCGCGCACACTGTCGCCTCGCTACTCTTAGCCAAGCGCATTCAAGCCAGTTTCTTTGTATTCCTTTAATTAGCTCACGTAAACGCTCACACATGTGTTTTCGCCTTGCTTGCGTTGCTTCGCAGCTGATTTATGTATCAGATAAATTTTCGCCCAAATTTATGACACGTAAATTGCCTTGGCACACCGAAAATGCTCGGTTAAATTTTCTATTGAATACTCGGCCGCTCCTTTGCAGGCCTGCAAATTCAATTTGCAGCTTTGGCAACTTGTTGTTCTCCGTAATATTAAATATCCAAAATGTCTGGCCTTGAACTTCGACCTCATGTGGCTGCATAGGTTAAAGTAAAGAAAATTGCCTCACGTTAAAATTCTATCGTTGGAATTGCGTTCATTCAATTAATAGAAAATCAACAAAGCACAAATTCTATGACGACATCGGTACGTTCGTACTCAAAACGATGATGCTAATGAAGTTCACGCTATCTGAGAGATTGGGAAATAATTAAATTTTACAACTACTGTGATCTATTAATTTCGTGAATATAACTCAAGTAGCGTTTGTCTTCTTCTTAATTGGCGCAGTATTCTTCTAAGCAATTTTGGCCGATTTGGCGTTATTCACTTGGTATTTTCAGTGCAAAGTAGGTCTTTCCCTTCTTACGGGTCTAACTACCTCTATTCCTCTATTATATCCTATCTTTTTCCTTCTGTTACTTCTCTCCTTTCCTCCTTGAGTATCTACCCTTTCACTTTCCAGAGCTTTTTTTTAGGAATTACCAAATCTCTCGGTGCTTCTTGGCTCGACCTTTCAAACAATTTCAGACCTTTGCATTCCTCCGCGCCTTCCAGTAAGCATTTTCAGGGCTGTACATTCGTATTTCTTCAAATGAAGCTATTTTCAGAGCACTACATCTTTCTAAAATGAATACAGCTTATCGGTTCCAATGCCCGCGATACTTGTTGTCGCAAAGCTCAAAGCTCCACAAATGCTCACAGATCCGACAAATATCTCCCGAGTACTCATCCGATGTTCTAATCGTTTAAATTTCTGCGTCGTATAATTAGACAGGCTTTATGCGAGTCTGTAGAGTGCGGCTTGTATTCGTCAAAAAAAAATTTCACTATTCAGTTGTCTACTTATAACTGTAGGGTACCCAATGGCCGACACTTCGACCAAAGAGATCGTTTTAGTCCCACTTAGACCAAAGTAACACCTGCTGGCAACATTAATTGGTTTCTGATCTCTCACGATTTTGTATTATCGAGATTCCACCGTAAAAGGAGTTACTTGTGCACCAAAGATCTTGGTTTGAAAGCGTATAAAATGCAACTAATCCAAGATTTGAAGCCGGCCGATCTTCCAAAGTATCATGATTTCGGTCGTAGGGCTCTTGAAAAACTCGCCCAACATCCGCATTTTGGGACTCGAAATTTGTTCAGCGATTACATATTGTAGGTATATGGGCTGAATAGCAACCCGCAGCCATTCAAGAACAGCCATTACATCCATTGAAAACAATCGTTTGGTGCGTATATATTTCTTCAAAGACGAGGCTGGCGCCAATGTAACAGTGAAGGGCTAACGCTATCGCGATATGTTAAACGACTTTTTAATGCTAAAAATTGAAGCCCGTATCTCCACAAGATTTGGTTCCAAAGAGACGGCGCCATACAGCCCGTGAAACAATGGATTTATTGCGTCGTCGTTTCGGTGTTTAATTCATCTCTCGTCTCGGACCAGTGGATTGGCTAACAAGATTGTGTAAAATCACACCTTTGGACTTTTATTTGTTGGTTCGAGTCTCGGTGAAAGACCAAAATAAAGAAAAAGTGTTTTCTAATAGCGGTCGGCAGGCAACGGCAAATCTGCTATGAAAAAGCTTCTCAAAATATCTGTCGTTCGCAGTCGGCTTGAAACTGTAGGTCCCTCCATTTGTCGAACAACATCAAGACGCACGACACAAATAGTAGTAAGTATCTCGATCAAACACCCAAAAAGGGTGTAAGCACCAATCGTACATACATACATACATTCACGAGACACCGACCGAAGTCTTCCAGCGAGTCCTTCCATCACAGTTGGTGTTTATGGATGGCCGAATTACAGCGCAGTTGCGACGAACATTTGAAGGGATTATCATTAAATAATAAATGTCATGAATGGTACTACAAATAAATAGTAAAGATTGCCTAATCAATTTTAAATCCGATACCTTTAAATTAATGACTCTTTACTACATTTGTATGAATATGCACGCATGTACAGGGTGTCCAGTGGCAGAATTAGAAATCAAAAGCTAAATTAAAAAAAATTACAAATGATAAAAGTAATTGCAAAAACTATTACAAAAATGCAAGTGGGGAGTTTTTTTTTAATCATATCCTTGGAGCTGTTGATTGTCCGGTGCTTCTTGAGAGGATTTTCTTTAATATTCCGGATAGAGCTTTTCGTAGTTCGGAGTTCTTCCATGTTTGTCTCTCCAAATCTCTTTATGCTCGAATTTCTCTATTGCTAGAGCCTTAATGAAGTTTAACAAAATATCTAAATTTATTGGGATAGATTTTTCATTAAAAAAAAATCGCCTATGGATATTTTCGAATATTTATTAGAAATAGTTTAAATGTACCTTCTTTTTTTATTGCCTATTAACCTTAAATATGTCTTCTTAGCCTATAAGAATCTAAATACTCATTGGCTTAATAAATAAATAAATGTTGACCGTTACGTCTGATACACTCTTGGAATCTGGCCTCCGTAACCCGTCCCACTCACTGTGAAGAAGTGATTTCAGGATGTCATTAACCTCAGGAACGATATTTTCGTTTAGTGTTGAGTTTAGTGCTGAGTTTGTTCCATAAATTTTACATTTGAAGTATCCTCGCGGAAAAAAGTCCATAAGTCCATAGGTCAAATTGAGTACCTGAGTGGGAGGAATATGTCACCGAGATTGCTTATCAGTTCGTTAGGGCAGAAATCACGCAGTATCGCCATAGTCTCTCTGACCGTGTGCGGCGTAGCGCATTCTTGCTGAAACCATGTTTGTGGACTGAAGAAAGGATGTTCTCCTATTATTAGTAGAAAATAATCCCTGAACTAGCGCCGATAAGAGACACAATCCATAGAAGGTGCATAGTGCCTCAATTAGTCCACTGCTTGACAATGCACACCAAACCGTCACTTAGGGACTGTGAAGTGGCTGTTGGTGTTTTAATAGTGGGTTCTGTTCTTTAGATGACCAATAACAGCAATTTTGTTTATTTACACCTTTATTTAAATGAAAATGAACTTCATCATTCCAAAAGATAGGGCTTACCGCAGAAAATCGCTCCAATATTGTCTCGCAGAAATTGTTACGTACGGTTCGAACTTTGAAATCTAAGATCCTTTCTCAATATTTATTGAATTGCAGGGGCACTATTGGCAAAATACGGGGCTTTTCGCCTAAAGTAACATTTTGGCTTTACAGCCGAATCACAAAACCAATTTTTTTATACAGAGTCCTCGTCTGCTCGAACTCGCTAGAAAAGATGGCATCAGTTCAGAAGCTGGAGAGGGTTCAAGGTCTACTCTCATTGGAATCAGTGGGACGCTTCGATCGCTATGCACCCGTGAACATTGCAGGATAAACTACCGCTGCAGGCGCCGCAATCAGATTAAAATGTCCGGACCATGAGTTGGACTTAAGATACGGACACTCTAGCATTCCTAAAAACTTTGAGCTCATTCCGATGTGACTGGTGATTGTACGCTCACGCTAGGTCCGAGCAGAACTTTTTCCATTCATATAGGAGGAGTGGTTGCCCACCGCCATTCGGAGGCAGGGCATGGCAAAATGGTTTACGGATGGCTCTAAGTTGGACGGAAGAGTTGGTGAGAAAGTATTCTGGTCTTGAAGCTCTCCATCAAGCTCAAGTTTAGGCTACCGGACCACTATAGTGTTCTCCAAGCGGAGGTAGCCGCAATTATGGAAACAGTGGATTGGTTGCGCATTACGGTAATTACCGTAAAGGAAGTAAATATTTACTCCGACGGCCAAGCGGATATAAGTGACTTGGGCTGGTTGTTTGTGCATTCGAAATTAATCGGTATGGTATCACAATGGACGAATTTTGAATATTTGTCTCCAAGGGGGCCCATCGCAAGGTCCCCTCCTAACATAAGTTGCACACGATTCATTGACCTTGAAATATTCTTTGCTTGCGAACTCACACTGTTCACCCGTCCACTGCGACCTCGGGGCTAAATAGACTGCACGAATAACGAAACTAACGTCCTGCCTGTTGATAAACTCAGCGGTTAGGGAAAATTTTAAATTTAAAAGCTAATTTTGCCCCCGGTCGCCCTGTAGTTTTTATTTTTTTTTTTTTTTTTGTTTTATGGAGGTGTCAAAAAGCATTGAAAGCCGAAAAGTGTGAGACTTGTCTTTCGACTCACCCACTAAAAACCCCACCCCAGCTCCGTTTCCCTCCCGCGGGACGACCGTTAGGTAATACTTCACGGGAGGGGGAGCGGCCTATTGCCTCTTCATGAAAATCTGCGCTGATGTTCAGCACGTCGCAGTTTGGTATTTACTTATCGTTAAGTATTAATTCTGGGAGGGGAGCGGCCTATTGCCTCTACTTGAAAATCTGCTGTTCAGCGTGACGCAATTTGGTGATTCCTAATACCGTTAAGTATTACTAGGTACTACTTCACGGGAGGGGGTGTGGCCTATTGCCTCTACGTAACAATCTGCGCTGTTGTTCATTGCGACGCAGCTTGGTAATTACTATCCTTGCCATGTTAGTGACAGCGGACCAATGTTCTTCTGAGTCAAGCATGATATCTACTAGGTTGCTAACCATTATTGGCTTCCCCACCCTATCACTCAATTCTACTCTTTCCAGCTCGAAACGAGGGCAGACAAAGAAAATATGTTCTGTATCTTCAACTAGACTGTCGCAAAAGGGGCAGTACGGGTCATCTTCGTGCTTAAATCTATGTAGATAAGCCTTAAAGCATCCATGCCCACTAAGTACTTGGGTCAGGTAGAAATCTATCTGACCATGCTTTCGATTTGTCCATCTTGTGATATTCGGGATCAATCGATATGTCCATCGTCCGTTCATGGAGTTCCTCCATTCCTCCTGCCAAGTACGGATGCTTCGCTCCCGTTCAGTCCTTCGGTTAGTCAGCTGTGCTGGATCCGCTCGATGTTTTTTTATTTCGGCAAATTCTAGTGCAGTCAGCTTAACTGGTAGCATACCCGCGAGGACTAATACAGCATCTTCCGATACTGTGCGGAATGCACAGCACACCCTGACGGCACATAACCGGTATACCGATTTAATGCCTTTCATGTATGTGCTGCAGTTAGTTGCTTCGACCCAGGCTGGTACCGCATATAGCAAGATAGATGATACCACACTGCTATGTGTTTTCGTACTTGTATACCTTTACGAGTATCTAATCTAAAACGCAAGGGGAGCTAAATTTACCTTTCTATATGGCCGTTCTTTGTCACGTAAATAGTTGTTGTTATCTATGTTTAAGGAGCATTATATGCTTTTCATTATTTTTTTCTTCTTCTGTTTTTTTTTGTTTTGTTGTTCAAAATGTTTCACATACCTACATACATATATGCACACATAGACTCATACACACCCATCGACTGCAGAAGACAACTAACTTTTGCTCATTAGAGTTGCCAAATGTAGTTAGTCGGATAAGTAAGGCAGGCAGCAGCAGAGATATACCACTTAGCCTGACAGGTGGCATATCTGGGTAAATAGTTGTGAACAAGAAGAAAAAGCTAAGGTAGCACAGACCGACCGATCGACCGACCGATCGACCGACCGACCGACCGACGACGTTTAGCAAACAGGCTAAGGAAAGTTGTTCGTGTACGAAGTGGCTGACTGCCTGGTGGGACATGTCGACGTGCTGGCATATATTATTTATGCGCTGTTGCATGTCCTCCAGCACTTTTTCGGCTACTTGCCCTAGAAAGCAAGGCGAATGTAACGCAAGGGAGAGAGAGAGAGAGGGAGAGTGCTGCATGAAGGTGCCACACGAATCCACCTCCACATATCCAACTTGGCAAAGCAAGCACCGTCAGGCGAGTTTTCAAGTTTCAACTTCCAAATTTTGCTCTGTTCTTTCGGCTCTGACGTTTGCATTTACTTTCACTCGTTCAACTGCTTTTGAGATTTTCTTCTTGCACTCATTTATTGTTGCATTTCGCATTACAGATAATTCAGTTAAAACTACTTTGCAAATACGCAGTGTGCACATAACTAACTGCATATGCACACATGTTTGGGAGTATGTGTGCATGTGTGCTTGCATACATACTTGCAGCCGCAAGCCTTTCAACTGCAATAGCAACAATCTTAAAGAAGGTTAAGTAGAACGAAACCCGCAATAATGCTCTTAATGGCGAGCGTGCGTGTGTATGCAATGAGAATAAGGAGAAGAAGTTTAGCAAAAGTTGAACTGGAAAGTTGGCAACTGTAGTGAAAGTTGTTTTTACACGGCATTTCTTGCCACAACATCAACGAATTGGCTGCATGTTTTTCTCAAAGCCACATATCTCAAAGTGCTCCTGCAATACCAGCGGGTACATTTTTTTATTTTCTGTGCTTGTATTTTACGAGTATTTATGCGTGTTTGTGTATGAGTTTTGGATAAGTTTCGTAGCAATCCAAAAAAAAAAAAAGCGATAAAAATTACGCTTACTTTTTTTGTTAAATTTCTTTTCAATATTAAGATATTATGTTCCCTTAAACAATTTTGAATTTTGTGCTTTACATTAAATGGAAGAAAAAATGAAAGCATGACTTTGCAAGTTTGCACAACCGATTCAATAAGGCACGTCTTTGAAGGAATAATTTATTTGATACTTACATTTATACCTTTACAATATCTGAAATATTTTATGTGCTACATTTTATTTGTTAATTTTTAATAATATAAGCGAAGTTCATTGCATCACAAAAATCTTCCATTAAAGTTCCAAACTTTGTACAAAATTGACGAAAATTTAACATAATTCAAAATTGTATACGTTTTACTCAGAATCCATTACTCAATAATAAGGGGATGTTCAGATTGGAGGTACTTTTTGCAATAGGATTTTTTGACAGATCACACGTGACTGCTGTCAAACTAAATACATAATTGGTTTCAGTATTCATTGACATTTCTTCATGGAAAGGCTTACGCCTCAAGAACGTTTACAAATCGTACAATTGTATTACGAAAATCGAAGCAATGCAGAAGTGTATTGACTTCTCTTTCTAAAATGTGACCCATAGGGTTTACTTTAGTAAAGTGCATGGCAGATACCCATAAAAATTAGTGAGTATCACAGATTACAAATCATTATATATAGTATCTTAGTAAAAATCTCAGTTTCTTTTCGTTAAAATAAAGTAAAACGCATACAAATTTTCCAAGGCATGAAGTGTGGCTATTAAATAAAAAACTTGTTTTTTGAAAGACTCGGGGTAGGACAGAAAAATGTTTTTTGATTATAAAGGGTGATTTTTTAAGAGCTATAGGAAAGTTAAAAAAAACACACGTAAAATTCAGAAAAATGCATCACATTTTTATTTAAATCGATAGTACAGTCTATATAATTTAATGTTTGAAGATTATTTCTTGCAAATGTTGACCGCGACTGCGCTTCAAATAGTCCATCCGTTTAGTCCAATTTTGGCATACTCTTTTCAATGTTTCGTTCGGTACCTCACATATAAATGCTTTAATGTTGTCTCCCAATATGTTAATTGAAGTAGGCTTGTCTGAATAGACATGAGCTTTAACATAGCCCCACAAAAAATAATCTAAAGGCGTTATATCGCACGATCTGGGTGGCCAATTGACAAGTCCCGAACGTGAAATAAAATGTTCACCGAACTCGCCTCTCAACAAGTCCATTGTTACGCGTGCTGTGTGGCATGTGGCACCGTCTTGCTGAAACCACATGTCATGCAAGTCGAGCTCTTGCATTTTGGGCAAAAAAAAGTTGGATATCATTTCACGGTAGCGCTCACACATTCACAGTTACGATTTGCAGCATCTTTGAAGAAGTACGGTCCAATGATACCTCCAGCCCGTAAACCGCTCCAAACTGTGACCTTTTCTGAATGCATTGGTACCTCTTGGAATTCTTCTGGCTGATCTTCACTCCAAAATCGACAATTCTGCTTATTTACGTACCCATTAATCCAAAAATGAGCTTCGTCGCTGAACACAATTTTTCGATAAAATAGTGCGTTGCGGTAGGTCGTTCGGCTTCAATTCTTTCACCAGGTGTATTTTGAAAGGCTTCACACCTAAATCCTTTCGCAAAATTTTCCAAGTTGTTGAGTAACAGAGGCCCAATTGCTGCGAACGGCGCCGAATCGATAATTGATGGTCATCATTAACACTGGCCGATACAGCTGCGATATTTTCTTCAGTTCGCACTCTACGGCACTCTACGTAAGCGTGTTGGTGATTTGATGTCCAATAATGTAAATTTGGTTCTAAATTTAGTCACAATAGCTCGAAAGCCGCTTCAGTGAGTCGATTAAATTGACCATAAAATGAAAGAAGCGCGCGATAAACTTTCTTAACAGAACACGCTATTTTATAATAAAATTCAATGATTTGCAAGCGTTGTTCGTTTGTAAAACGATTCATGGTTAAATTATAGACCAAACTGAAGATGTTTGACAGTGAAACAAAACACGAAACGTGCGTCAGCTGTTTAAACCAACTGTTTAGAAAGATAATAGCTAAAAAATCACCCGTTATAAGTGCATGCGAAAAACTCTAGAAGAGGAGAAGAAGGTTTAGATATATCGTTTTTTGAGAAAATTATGCATTTTTTAACAAAAAGTTCGAAATTGAGATGAAAATCCTCGGTGAATATACAATTAAAATTTCAATCAGTAAGGTTTTGATTGAGTTATTAGTCCGGCCTTTTTGAAAAATGTAGTTTCGGTAAAAATGCGTCCAAAGGCTTAAGTACGAATCGCAGTGGGAGAGGCTGCAACAAAATTTAAAGTAATGTTTCTTATCTAAATTTTAAGTTGAAGCTGGGTGTATTGACTAATAAAGCACGCAGAAAGGATTAAATGAGTAAAGCACGTCGAGGGGTAAGATTTCTATTAATGCATCTTTGAAGAAAAGAAGTTGAATTTTTGAAATTCCTACGATGGCCTATTCGCATACCGATGATCTTTGCTTGAGATCTTTGCTTACTAGGGGAAGCAAAATGATATGTCGCTCGTGAAGGCCACTAAACTTAAAAAGTAAGATAAATGAACCGAGATGGTATTACTTGTGACATAATTTTTATTTTTATTTGTTTATCGTAATATGCAATCTACGAATTTGTACTGGCAAATATAATTGGCAGACTTAAATTTGTGATTAGTGGTATCTAGAATTGTCAAATAATCGATTTTTTGTGTTTTCCATATTTCGAAAGCATAGGCTTTTGAGAATATGTAGTCAATTTTTTGGAAGAATATTCCCAGTATTTTCGATTCTACAGCCGTTTTAGCAAGTAGAGTCAGATTCGTGGTGTTGTCAAAAAACAAAAAAAAAACTATTCAACCGAATCGTCTGAAATTTGAATATGTTGTTCAGAACATCAATGGCTGTCGCGCGTACTAGAATCAAATTATTATTTCAATTATTTCGTTTTTTTTTTGGATTAAGAAACTGAAAAAAGCCCGACTTTTAGAGTGTCAAACTCAAAACCGCCCCATTTTGTCAAAAAAAAAATTTTATTTTAGTACGGAATATGGCTACAGTCATACTGATTAAACATTTTTTGGTTTTTGTCTTTCAGATAAATAGAAGAGCCAAAATGGACAATACCGTCCAGGTCCACTTTGGGAGGGTCAACTTCAGCGCCATTTTTAAAATTATTAAAATAAAAAAAAATAAATTTTTTTCATTTTTGTATGTAAAAGAAGTTAAAAAAAAACCTAAAAACGTTAAATATCGTTTTTAATTTTTTTATTTAAAAAAAAATCCTTAAAATACTCTAAATTTTCGAGCTCTAGTCCACCGGAACCCCTTAAGTTTGTTAATTATTAAAGCCACGGGCAAATGTGCCAAGTGCTATAAGAAAGAAAAACGAAAAAAAGGGCCGTTTTTCATGTTCCAAGCAACGACTACACACTAAGGACTTTGTTTGTGCAAATCACTTTCCACCCGTGGACAAGGGTTCTTTTTTTAATCATATATGTACTGCATTTTAGTTATTGGAATTTTTGGAAGCTTATTGCTTCTAGTACGGGTGGGCTATATAGCGTTTGCTTTTTTAACCACCTATTTTTTTGAGAATGGTAACACAAATGACATGTCAAATGTATTCATAATTTACTTAAAGGTTTGACATTTACGAAATGGGACGCTATACGAGTGAACAAAATTGGGAAATATTGAAAACCTATTTCCAAAGTGGTGAGTCTTCTTCTTCTTTTCTGATTTTCACATCGGTGGCTAAGTCAATAAGCAAAATTGTCGGATTTGGGGCTCAGAAAATCCACACGTTACTGTAGAGAAGCAAATGCATCCACAACGAGTCACTGTTTGTTGCGGTTTTTGGTCTGGCGGCATCATCGGGCCACAGTAAATGGCGAGCGTTACCGTGACATGCTCAACGAGTTGTTTCCAAAAATTGAAGAGGATGACATGGACGACATTTGGTTTCAACAGGACGGTGCAACTTGTCACACTGCCAAAGTTACACTCGAACTTTTGGCTACCTTTTTTGAAAACCGAATAATCAGCCGAAATTCCGATATCAATTGGCCGCCTCGGAGCTGTGATTTAAGCCCGTTGGTCTATTTTTTGTGGGGAGCCGTAAAAGACAAATGCTATGCGAACCATCCAGGGACGATTGATGCTTTAAAACACGAAATTGAAGTTGCCATTCATGAAATTGGAGCCCAAACAATCGAAAATGTGCTTAAAAATTGGGTTGATCGAATGGCCTACTGTAAAGCCAGTCGTGGCAGTCATTTGAACGATATTATTTTTCATTCATAAATGACAATGTTCAATCTTCAAAACAAAAAAAAAGTTTGAAAAAATATTGATTAGTTTTTTTTTTATAGCCGATTCAAAAAGCAAATTCGACATGGCCCACCCTATATACATTACATCCAGAAAATTCAATAAAATCCAATTCATATTAAATGAAGTGAATATAAAAGATGAAAAAAATATTTCAATTTTTTCGAACAACTTATATTAGGGCAATTTTTTTAAAGTGATAAAATTTTATTTAGAAGAGGATGTTTTTTTCCTATTCCTTAGAAAGAATTTCTAATTTACTTAAACATTAACTAGCGGGCCAGCTACTTATCATCTTGCTTGAGTACATTTTGGAAAAAAAGGTGTTTTAAAATTCCCCTCCAATGAAATGTCTCACTTGAGAGCAAAAAGGTCAGAAAGCAGAGAAGAAGAAGAAGACTGCGCAAAACTAAGTGAATAGAAATTTATTAGAAATGTATGACAATTAGCTAAATTGCAGCATTGTCTCACATGCGTGAACTGCCACAAAGTTGCGAATAAGGGCAAAATCCTATCTGACAGCGATTTGCCGGCCTTTGACACTTCAAATTTCTCGCGAGGCTGGTTTCGTTTTTATTTGCCATTTCTTAGCGGCAGTTGTATTTCTAAGGTAGAATAATTTTGTTAATCAGTTGCATTTTTACAAATTGTTTTATTATTGCTTTCAAAAATTTTTGCGCATTATTGTGTTTTTTTCACTGATTTTTCTGACAGAATTTAAAGGAAATATTTTGCATTTGAAGCTTTAAAAGTAAAGCCAGCACCTTAACACCTTTTTCAAATTCAGCCACACAAGGTGCAATTCGTGACAAATATTAAGGAATAATAAATATTCAATTGATTCTTTAAATAGAGTTTTTTTGTTTGTTTTTGAAATTAGTGCCTTTGTCATAAGATTTCATCCCGTAAATATGCGTCCACTCAGTGTACCCTTAAGGTAAGTTTCTCGATGTACAATAAACTTGCGGTAAAATTTTCTATTTATTTATAAAAAACTGGCAAAGAGAGAAAGCGCAAAATCAAAGTTCACGTTTGAAAATTTCATGCACACAATTGCAACTGCCAACTTTTGTTTAATGCTGAATAACAAAGGACGTCGGCTAAATGATAAGAATGTCGCCAGACATCACAGACGCACACACATTTTACCATTTCCACAAAAGTTAAAATAAATTTGAAAATTAAAAAAAGTTTTAGGGCGAAAATGCTGCAGAATTGCACGAAGATGAACTGTGAAGAATAAGAAATGCAAATATGACGCAATTTGAATAAAATAAATTCTTGCAATAAATAGACGACATTTAGAGAAATTGAAGTGAAAGAAGATTGCGTTTATTGAAATTACATTAAAAGAACTTTCTTGACAAGTTTGAAGCTCTCATTCGTACATATGTACATATGTACATACACACATACATACATACATATATTGTAGCAATTGAGAGCTATAAAATGTGCCAAAGTTTGAGCGCCTGTAGTCAATGCAGTGCAATGAAATAGCAAAACGTGTTCTCATCATCCGGTGCATATGAGTTTCCATCAGTGCACAGCAAATCATCATTCTATATCATACACTAACCTGCGAATATATGCCAGAGGAACTTGCTGGCTCTGAAGGGAGGAAGGTGAAACCGCCAAGTACATATGTGCTGGCATCGTACCCAGCACCGATCCAAAAGATGGATCGTTAAAGGGAAGTATTTTTCCCGAGGAAGAAATAATACTCCACAAAATAAGATAAATACTAAAATTGAGCTCAACGAAATTCGAAAAATAAAAAGTACTTAATTGTTTGGAGTAAAAGTATTGCTGAATGTTAGAAAACAGATTGCAATAAATAAATGAATTTGAAAAAACAAAAAAAAAATTGTATTTTTCGACATAGTCTCCCTTTAGGCTTATACACTTCATTCTACGTTGTTATAGTTTGATGATCCTTTTCGAATAGTAGGATTTGTCCAAGTCTGAAAAAAGCTATTCGTTTCGGCAATCATCTGCTCGTTTGAACAAATCTTTTTCCGCCAGTCATTTCTTCAAATTCGGGAACAAAGAGTATTTCGAGGGATCCGAGTGAGTCAAGAGCGGAGAATAGGGTAAGGTATGTGAAACGAATTGTAACAATATTTCCATTAATTTTGTGACCACAACTGCTCAAGGAAAATCACTCGACTTTCTCGATTTAAACGAATAACAAGCACAAAGGAATAAAACATGATCTGAAAGTCTTGGGCCTATCATACAGAGTTGCCTATATTCGACGTACCCATCTGGCAACCCTGTATCTTTTGACAGATACGTCAGATAGCTTAATGACATACCGTGTTGAAAGCGTCCAAGCAGATTTTTACCATGGAACATTGCACGCTACGGGAGCGCTCCCAAATTGTTGAAATTTGCATTCAACAAAAGAAGTAAATTGTGAAAACTCAACGTGCGTGTAAAAAATTAAATAATGTGAAAAGTGCGCCATCTAAAAACACCATTAAATGTTTGTACGAAAGGTTTTCGCCTGGTGATGCGACCAAGGCGATCGGATAAGAATATTGCTCTTGTACGGGCCAGTGTTGAGACGTCGCCAAGGACATCCCAAAATCGACGTTCGCAGAAGTTTGGCATTGCTCGGACCACTTTACAACGAATTATCCGCATTGATTTGAACTTATTCCTGTATAAGATTCAATTGACGCAAAGATTGTTGCCTGCGGACAAGCCTCGTCGATTGGAATGGGCCCAAAAAACATATGGGTCCGTCGAATATGGACCACCCTGTGTAAATGGCACTATTTTTATTGCCTGTGAAAATTTCATGACATTTTATTCATTAGTTAGTGAGTTATTGAGCTAAAAGTGGATTCAAACAATGGATCAAAAAGAATTTCGGCTGCGACGTCCACTGCGTCCAAACGAGGCGGTAGCACCAGAAAACATAAAAAAATCCATAAAATCGTTTTGAATGATCGAAAAGTTCAGTTGCGTGAGTTAGCGGACATCGTAAAAATATCAAAAGAACCTATTGGCTTTGTATTGCATGAGGATTTGACTATGAAAAAGCTCTGTTCAAAATACGGGCTCCGTTTGCTAACTGTTGACCAAAAACAAGAACTTGTTGATGATGGCAGAACTACATGAATTTCACATCGAATTGCTTACGCATTTACATTATTCGCCAGATTTGGTTCCCAGCGGCTACTGGCTGTTCGCAGACCTAAATAAATGCTCGCCGATAAGAAATTCCGCTGAAGTTAAGAGGTTATCGCGGAAACTCGGACCTATTTTGTTCTTGATGAAAATTACGTTGATAAATAAAGCTAATTTTGAACAGCAAAAAAATGTGTTTTTGCATTGTTATGTCCAGGACTTTTCAGCCCGGTAATCTGGGTGAAACTTGTGTTCTTTTCAGAGGTGTTACTAACTAAACATAGTCTCGATATGCGGCAGTAGTGCCATCTTTCTGACTTTACAGAGACTTTTCTAACGATCCTTGTACTCTGAGTACATGAAGGGGCACATTAGATCTTTCAGGTCGCGGTGCTACACCACTTTTACTGAGACAGAGACTTATTTGGAGAGTTCGGCAAATCCTAGTTTTTGGAGGGGTAAAAAAATGGCCGATGTGTTGGCAGAAGTGTATCTTTCTAAAAGGATTTTTGAAAAAATGCCGTCTTCATTTCTAACCCGAGTACTTATTGAACCCCCCTCGTGTTATACAAACAGACAAGCAACGGGGGTCATAAAGGTCCAAAAACAGATTTCCTTCACTTTATTTATTAAAAAAAGTTATTCAAAAACAAAATTGGATGATTGACTTTGTGCCACCTTGTACATAAAAATTTATTAAATTCATGTTCAGGCAATACAAATTTAAGTGCTATTAAGATTACCTAAATATCCTGCAGTTATGACCAAGCAAGTAGCTGCATACATACATAGATTTGCATACAAAGTTTTCACGTGAAAGTAGATCCACAGAAATACTGCACTTAATCCTAAAGCAACTGAAAGCCATAAACTTCTTCGAATGCAAGATGTAAATTTTTCCCAGAACAACGTAGTAACCAATACTGCTTTTAACATCTTCTTCTGCTATGCAGCACCTGTGCCCCGAAATCCATGAGTCCAAAACAAAGTTATTCATTTTTACCTGCGCTTGACTGAAATATTGTGGCCGGCTACAGTTTTAATTTCGCAACGTAAACTTTTTTAGCCAAACTTTTCGATTTGTGCAAACGAGACGATTGCAAGTCCAATGGCAAGACGCGTGAGGCGAGCGGAAGCTAAACTTTAGAAATTGCACTAAATCGTCAAAGTCCTTTGCAAATTCGCATGGCCATCAGGCACCCGCCCCCAACAATAATTCCCTTAACGAGAGCACAGTAGTGAGAGGAGCGGAGAATACACTCGCATTACACCTTGAGAGTATGTGCGTAGGTGTGTGTAATGTCGGCAGGGTGACAGACGTACGACTTCATCCTGACAAAAGTTTTACTTCATTTGCACAATTATTATTTTTTCCCCATATTTTTTTTATTTTTTTACTTTTTTAATTTTTATTTTTTTCATTGTAGTTGCTCTTATTGGCGTAGTTGTAATGGAAGCCTGAGAAAGTTTCACAACTTAAAGCGAATTAAGTGGGATTTTTGTCCACTTTCGGCGAGCACGCAAAAGCCGGTGGAATGGTTGTGGGCGCTGTAAACAGGCAAGAGCCTGTACTCTTGGGCGGGAGAATAAAAAATGCAAAAAAAGCAAGTGCGAGAGATCGGCTTAAATTGTTTAGTAGGCTTAAATGCGCTTACAGTGCACAAAGTTGTCGCCATTTTAGTTTTTAATTCCGCCTAAGTGAGAAGTTAGCATCAGTTGATGGGTGAGGAGGAAGCTGGAGCAGCTATGGCTACGGATGGCAATATGTACGGATACCCGGAGCAAGTATTTAAATGACATTTTTAGAACAGAGTTTGATTAAATAACTCTGAGCGAAATTATTGAATTTATTATGAAAGGTTGTGAGTATGAAATTTGTGATAGGAGGCAGTGGTAGTTGAGCCAAATGAGTTAAAAGTTTTGGATTTGCTAACACTAACCGTCAACTCCATTACGTGGTGTATACTCCACTTCATCATTACTATTATTATTAATTAATCTTAATTAATATTTTTTATACTCTGATTGGTTGGTTAAAGTGGCGATTCATCCAGAATCCAACTAGCGCTTCCGCACGATTTTGTTGCCACATCTTCGCTACCAACTTGTTTAACAGTTATTTACAGCAAGACTATATGGGTAAGTATGTGTGATTTAGGAACCTTAGATTGTTGACATCCAAGCCAGACAGTTGTTCGAGACTCTCGAACGGCGGTTGCCCAGGGCTAACATTCTATCCTTACATACCTCTTCTTCTTGTTAATTCACGTGATGACCGCTTACGTGATTTTGGCCGAGCTTAACAAAGCGCGCCAGCCGTTTCTTTCTCGTGCTAACCGGCGCCAGTTGGACACACCAAGCGAAGCCAAGTCTTTCTCCACCTGATCTTTCCAACGCAGAGGAGGCCTTCCTCTTCCTTTGCTACCACCAGCTGGTACCGCATCAAATACTTTCAGAGCCGGAGCGTTTGTATCTATTCGGCCAACGGAGCCGCTGGATCTTTATTCGCTGCGCTATGTCTATGTCGTCGTAAGGTTCATACAGCTCATCGTTCCATCGCCTGTGATATTCGCCGTTGCCAACCTGCAAAAGTACAAAAATCTTACGCAGAATCTTTCTCTCAAACACTCCAAGCGTAGCTTCATCGGATGTTGTCATCGCCCAAGCGTCTGCGCCATACGTTAGGACGGGCATGATGAGAGTCTTGTAGAGTGTTAGTTTTGTTCGTCGAGAGAGGACTTTACTGCTCAATTGCCTACTTAGTCCAAAGTATCACTTGTTGGCAAGAGAGATTCTACGTTGGATTTCAAGGCTGACATTGTTATCGGTGTTAATGCTGGTTCCTAAATAGACGAAGTCTTTTACAACCTCGAAATTATAACTGTCTACAGTGACGTGGGTTCCGATACGCGAGTGCGCCGACTGTTTGTTTGAAGACAGGAGGTACTTCGTTTTGTCCTCGTTCAGCACCAGACCCATTCGCTTTGCCTCTTTATCCAGTTTGGAGAAGGCAGAACTAACAGCGCGGTTGTTAAGGCCGATGATATCAATATCATCGGCATACGCCAACAATTGTACGCTGTTAAAAAATAGTGTGCCTGAGCGATTAAGTTCTGCGGCTCGTACGATGCTCTCCAACATCAGGTTAAAGAAGTCACACGATAGCGAGTCACCCTGTCTGGAACTTCGTTTGATATCAAACGGCTCAAAGAGGTCCTTCCCAAATCTGACGGCGCTGCTGGTGTTGAGCAACATCATCTTGCAAAGCCGTATTAGTTTTGTGGGGATACCAAATTCAGGCATCGCGGCATACAGATTACTCCTTTTCGTGCTGTCGAATGCAGTTTTGAAATCGACGAAAAGATGGTGTATGTCGATTCTCCTTTCATGGGTCTTTCCAGGTCAAAAGCCACACTGATAAGGTCCAATCGGATGGTTGACGGTGGCCTTGGGCTTTCCCACAATACGCCCGCTAAAACCTTATAGTCGATATTTAGAAGACTAACTCCGCGGTAATTGTCACAGATTTCAGGATCGCCCTTGTTATGGATTCGGCAGAGTACACCTAAATTCCGATCGGCAGGCATGCTTTCATCCGACCATATTTTGAATAAGAGCTGATGCATGCACCTTACCAGCACCTCGCCGCCATGTTTGAATAGCTCAGCCGGCAGTCCGTCGGCGTCCGCGGCTTTGTTGTCCCTTTGTGTTCTACTGAATTCAAAATCACCTTTAATGCAGTAAGTAAAAACTGTCGAACAAGTTCGGGTTTACCCATCAAAAGTAAAGTATACTGCAAATTTTTAACGCAGTGCAGAAGAGGGAAATTGCCAGAGGTAAATAATTAGCGGCCGCTGTAGCCGAATGGGTTGGAGCGTGACTACCATTCGGAATTCACAGAGAGAACGTCGGTTCGAATCTCGGTGAAACACCAAAATTAAGAAAAACATTTTCCTAATGGCGGTCGCCCCTCGGCAGGCAATGGCAAACCTCCGAGTGTTTATCTGCCATGAAAAAGCTCCTCATAAAAATATTTGCCGTTGGGAGTCGGCTTGAAACTGTAGGTCCCTCCATTTGTGGAACAACATCAAGACGCACTCCCCTAATAGGAAGAGGAGCTCGGCCAAACACCCAAAAGGCTGTACGCGCCAATTATAAAAATAAAATAAGTGCAAAAATGCTTCCAAGCGGGACAAGGAAGCCAATGTATGTTGCCAAAACGTAACAGCGACAAAGTTTGGTCGAGAGAAGTCGTTGAATACGGCGTAGTGATGGCTTAAAAGGGTTCGGCTTTTGAGGAAAAGTATGTAAAAAACTCCAATTATGGTGTGGGGTTTCAGGACGGCCGAGGTAGGCTCACAAAAAATTTAAAGACGATTGGGACACAATACAACGGGCATTGTATCTCAACAGGATATTGATTCGAAATATGCAGCAAGGATAACCTGTAAGTGGTTCCATGATAAAAGAAACTCTTGACTGAACATTTTTGACACATATTAAAGCGATCGATGTCTAGAGAAACCGATACTACAGCTAAGTTGTGACGTGCAGCGCAACAAGCATGGAATTTGATTTGATCATATGTATATAAAAACCTCGTGGCAAGAATGTATGACCAGATGCATAATATTGATGCGTCGGATGCCAAGATAAAATATTAACACTAATTTTATACATACAGCCTTTAGGAATTATACATAACCAGATTCTGCAACATGGTTTTCGATTTCGCCCCAAATTTAAATTAATACTCAAACTGGATGTGGTCTCAAAATTGTTTTTTTATTTTTTCACTGCAGTTACGGAAGGTAGAAATCAAACGAGTCTCTAACAAGTAGTGCTTAAACTGGCTGACAAAATCGCGGATGTGGCTACCGACGTCGCTGAGAACGAAGAGACAAGCCAGAAAACGGGCCGCACAACAGGGCATCACCAGTGTCACCATTTTAGTGAAAGACTTTCGCATGTTCTCGTACAAAGTGCAAAACAGTGTTAAACAGAATTACTATCAAGCCATCCTCAGTCTCAACAACGAAGAGGACAAGGCGCATTGCCACTTCAGCGGTTTCGTCAATAAGCACAATTTTCCTTTTTGGGGCACTGAAAATCGTTATGTGATAAATCAAGAGCTATTTCATTGACTCAGAGTCCCGTTCACTCAGGAGTAGTGGTTGGGTCGCATTTTTTGTTCTTTTTGTTTTTTTGACGTCAGTGGCACTACGATCATCACTCTTTCTGGTGAACGCTACAGGGCTATGATACACAACTTCTTATGCCGGAATTGAATGAGCGAGGCTTGGTGAACATATTTTTTCACCAACACGGTGCAACCAGACATAACAATGGCCATAATGGATGTGAGTGGAAGCCTTTCCTGGCCGCGTAATCTCCCGTTTTGGCGATTTGGCATCGCTTACAAGATCGCCCGATTTAACCTTCCCTCCTCCTTTCTTCTTCTTTCTTTGGGCCTACTAGAAGTCCCCATAGTTGAGGCTTATACCACCAAGCCTTAAAGAGAATTTTCGACAGGAATGTGCAAAGTCATGTGTATCAACACTGCCGTCAGCAAAATTTGGCGGATATCATCTTTTCCACTTAACTGAAAATAAATTTTCCAAATAAAAATTTCCATCACTCATGAATTTTTTGGTTTTTTTTTCTTATTTAGTAAAAAAGGTATTAAAAAAATTTGATGACTCATTTTGTATAACTACTCGAGGGGAACCCCCACGATCACGAAGGAGAGGGCGACCCAGAAGTACATGGATAAAAACGGTACATGCTAAATGTCAACAAATTGGTAGCTGGCCTTATATTTGAGGAATTCGCAAAATCCGGATGGATGGAATGCGTTAGTCTCCAACTAGGAACGACACTAAATTGTAAAGTACATTAATTTTTAATTAATTTTTTTTTTTTTAAGTGAAACTTCTTAGGCGTCGATGGACAAGCGAGAATGGAGAGTAAAATTTCAAGGCCATGCAATGTTTTGGGCATTTCCGTGAGAGAGAAAAAAGATATAACGTAGAGGAAAAGGAGAGAACACAGTAAAAAGATAACATAATATGCAAATAACACATTTTTAGATCAATGAATTCAAAAGTTTTCTCAGAAAAAATTCTGGAAAATTCGTTTTTTTCGGCTTTATAACTGTATATAACCCCTTAAGCCACAAAATTGATCACAGGCGAGTTTTTATATATATTTTTTGTTTCGTTTTTGCCACGAAATGTTTTTGGTTTTTGTTCTTTATTTATATAAACTAAAAAAGAAATTTAGGTTTCAAAAAATCGAAGAATTTTAAAGTTTTTCGATGAGTTAAGGGGCCCTATTAATTTTATGAGTCACTGTAATGTGTTTAATGTAATAAAAGTGAATGAGCCCAAGCAAAAGCATAGTTGTAATATTATCAATTTCCTTTCCATTATTGCCTTGAAGGCAATAAATTCTAATAAATTATACATTTCCTCAGACGACCACTTAACGATCAGCAAAACTGCCGAGTAGGAGTAACTAATAAAAATTAATATCAAATAAAGACCACCACCTCATTCTTTATCTGCAAAGCTGCGTTTACTGCAGTCACTGCCATTTCACTGTCTTACGCTGATGTCTAATTCGCTGCCATTTCTAACGCAGTTGCTTATCGCATAATGGAAATGGCATTTTAATTACGTGTTTATTAGCCTTATCAACCGCCGGAGTATACACTTGTGTGTGTTAGCCACACACACACACACATATGCGTTCTCGAGTTAATATTCTTTCATAGATGAGCTTTGTGTGCGAATTCATACATACATACACACATGTTCATGTGTATATCTGTGCATATATCATTGATTTATGGCATAAGAGCAGGCGTTGAGACGTGGCGAACCCCAAACTAGCTTAGTAAGGCGTTTGATGTCGTTTCAATTAAACTAATGTCGTGTCACAAACAAATTGATATCAATTCGTTTATCTTTGCATGTACTTCTGTATGTATGTACGCACATACCCTGCAAGGAAATCCACTAGTACTGGCCAGGTGCGTTTCCAGTGGATTTAGGGCCTTTACTAATCCGCATAGCCTCAGTTTCCCTTACAATAAAGTGGTAAAGTTTCCACAACGATGCCCTTGAAAGTATCAGTAGGTCACTACTATATCACACTAGAAAGTATATCTATTTTTGGGCTTTGCAAGTGGCGTAATATCGCTAGGGTTAAACCAGAAGTTTATTTCACTGGTTCAGATTTTCTCTGCAGGGCATCTGCTAGGCGCCCGTGCCACGATATTGTTTCGGTTGGTTATTTGGCTGCTTGTGAATATTTACGTTTGCGGTTTCGTTCGCCACAAATTAAATTGAAGCATTAAATAAGACTTGAAATCAAATTTTGAATTTCAAATATAACCTTAATGTAAGGGATAATACGACTAAGAACTTAACGAGTAACTACATATATGTAAATTAGAAATTAAAATGAAAAAAAAATTGTTTAATAAAAAATTAGAAAAAAAAACCCAGAAAAAAGTTTCCATTAAATCAATCAAATTCATCAAAAGGCAATCAAAATTATCAAAAGTTAAAAAAAAAAAAAATTAAAAAAATGGAATTAAAAAAAAATTGGGTAAAACAAATTTACAAAAAAAATTAAGAAAAAGTTTTCATTTAATTCAATCAAATTCATCAAAAGTTAATTAAAATTATTGAAAGAAAGAAAAAATTAAAAATTGAATTAAAAAACAGAAATGTATACAAAAATTTAGAAAGAAAACGGAGAAAAAAGTTTTCATTTAATTCAATCAAATTCATCAAACTAAATTCATCAAGTTTCATTTAATTCAATCAAATTCATCAAACTAAATTCATCAAGAGAAAAAAAATAAATTATAGTGTACTCCCCTTTGGCGGTGTGGCGCGCTCAAAAATCCAATTTATTTTAAATTCATTTAAGGATATTTAGCTTTTAGTTTTATAAAAATAAAAAAGATTATTTATCTTATTCATCTATAACATATAAACAAAAACAAGCATACATTCACCTTCAAGCTCCATTACATTAAAACTATTTTTCTTCGAAATTTCCCTTACAATGTAAAAACAAGTCGGATATCCCCTCCGTTTCCAAACTTCCGCCAGATGTTTTGGCATGGAAGTAACAACCTTAGAGGTTTCCGTCGAAGAGATTTCAGCCATTCCTCGGGCAGCACTGCCTTGAGCATAGGTAATTATGCGTTTACGGATTTTTCGTACCAGCAAATCCCATAGATGCTCTATAGGACTCAAATCTGCTGCTTGTGGTGGTGTTCGAAGCTGAAGAGGAACATTATAGAGTAACCAAAGCTTAACTATATAAGGAGTATGCTTCGGTTCGTTATGCTGATAGTTGTAGTCATTTCCTAGAACTAATTCATCAGCGATTTGCTTAAAATTTCTCTTCAAGATATTCAGGTATGCATGTTGGTCCATAGTGGACTCAATGAACTCCATTCTTCCCACGCCTTTACTAGCCATACAACCTCGTATCATTGCTCCACCATCACCATGCTTCACAGTGGACATTAAGTTGCACTTATCAAGTCCCGTACCCTTTTTCGCTACACAATCTTACGCTCTTTGATTCCAAAGACTCAAAATTTGCTCTCATCGTAGAAAATAACCTTTTCCCAAAGCTCACGAGACTTGTTTATATGCTCGCTTGTGAAAGCAATACGCTTTGGCCCATTCACTATCGATATGAAGGGCTCTTTGCGCGAGATGTGACCATTATACCCTGCTTTCTTTATCGAATTGTGTCAGTGCATACGGTCTTTTTAAAACGTTGTTATACATTTTGGACAATTTTGGATGGTGATAGTGGGAGTTTTGCTGGATACTTTTCAAAATGTCACGAGTTTCACGTTGTGTTGATATTTTTGGGCGTCCTGAATGCGCCCGAGAACAAAAACAGCGGTATCTTTGTGATCTTTTATCACTCTTTTTAATGAAGAATGTGTTCTTCCAACAATCAGACCGATTCCTTCTTTGAAAAGTTTAACCATAATTTCTTTATAAGAGGGCATTTAGGGCCTTTAGGTGGCATTTTATATTTTAAATTTGAAAATAAATTGAATAGAATAAAACCATCTCAAAATGTTGCTTTTACGAAAACAAGTGAGAATATTACTTTCTGACCCTTTTACACTATTTTATGGCACGGGGTGTACCCGTTTTACTACATGGACGCAGGTTTTTTCTACGCTGCCGCATGAGTCTTTATTGTAAATTTATCGATAAAAAATGTTGACTGATTTGCATAGCTTTAAATGCTGTGAGTTTGTGCGAGAGACTAGCAATAAAGCATTGAATGTGATTTTTCTCTGAAATTTGGTAAAAGTAAGTTATTTTTGGACACCGTGAATGTTTGTCCAAGAAATTTTTAGATAAAATACAAACCACACATCTTAAAAATCACATAAAACGAGTCCTTACATTATAATGTTTGCAAATATGAACGTATGTACTTATAAAATATTTGTTATAATTCTTAATGCACTCTTTCATATCCTCTTACAGTTACATATGCATACATACACGTACATATATAAATGGCGACCAAGCACAGTTTGTGTTGTCCGCGCTCGAAAGACATTTTATACCAGGCAATATGTACTTCTTCTTGCTTCTGTGCTTGAAATGTACATTAAAAATTTATAAGAAATCCAAGTGCAACATAAATTTACCGAATTATCCAACCCCATTATCAGCATACCAATGTATAGACACATACCCACACAATCACTGAGGTAAACCGATACGACTATACATACGCAAGCAGTCAACTGTACACTCGCCTATTTGCATACATACCTACACTCAGCTGCACAGACTCTCTGTATGTGCAAGAACCGTTGAACAGCATTATATATGCAGATACACACATATATACATACCCAATATTGTCCAAGTTGGGCCAATCCCCGGGAATGATGATGACGATGTTGCCAATTTCAGTGCAACCATCAGTACCACCTTTATTCCATCTAGTTATCATGGGAAAAAAAGTGTATACAGTCTTTGTCAGAAGAAATGAACCGGTTTCTTGCAACTTCAAGATATATTTCGTTCTGCTTTTTGCTGCATAATAATCCTACTCAAGGTCTACGGCGCCAGTGCTAACTCAGGTTAGTGTCGTTCGAAACTTTCCCGTAAACGCAACCAAACAAAAATGAGTGAGAAGTACGCGAAATGTTTCGAGGCGATATTTTTATTTACGCATTCGAAAAAGGAATCAGCGGTATAAGGTGTACAAAAATATTATTGAATTTTCCGAGCGCGGTTTGAAGCGAGTGACGTCAAACTAGCTGGATAAAGTGATCGTCCAACGTTTTAAGCAGGACCCTTCTTAGCGAAACACGCACAATTTTTGCTAAAAAGAGAATAAATGGGAGTATCAACGCCATCGAACGACCACTGAAGGAGGCGAACATATCCTACCGTCCCACATCATCAAAACCACTGCTCTCCGAAAAACACATTGAGAAACAACACAACAAGAAAATGGCGTCACAGTATTGGACTGGCCCCAGACGCCAACTCTATTGAAAATGTTTGGGGAATTATCAAAACTCATCTTGCCGGAAAGCCAGTCCTCGATTTACTATAAAGCAACTCGTGCGTCAAGTTCGCAAAATCTAGTCCTGTTTGTAGATGAGCTACGCAGAAAAGCTGGTTCATAGCTTGAAGAAGGTGCCAGGCTATACTCGACAACGATGAAGACTACACGGCTTATTGAGTAATTGCGACTCGTAGTTTTGTACATATATATCTTTTATATTTCATAAATAATCGCGGTTCCTTTTTTCTGACAAAGACTGTATATATATATATTTAGTATATATATATATTAGGGCGGGTCGATTTAAGAATCGCTCATTGCTCTGTGAAAATCGTATTCTAGGGATCAAAATTAGAAACTTTGCCGAAGGAACCATACTTCTAAAACGAATTCTGATGTCCCACAATTTGGGTCGAACGAAATATCCCACTTTGACCCATTTAGAGTGCTCCAATCGAGTCCAAATGTATGGACGGCCGATCCACCCATGCCAGTGGCACACCCCCTGGAACTCCCCTGGGAGGGTTCCCCATACAATCATTTCAAAATATCACCATTTTTGGCCTTTACATGAGAAAAGAAACTAAAAAGTTCGACCCAAATTGGGAGACATCAGGTTTCGTTTTAGAGGTATGGTTGATGAATATGATTTTCACAGAGCAATGGGCGATTTTTTTGCCTCCCCACAAATCAACCCGGCCTAATATATATATATATATATATATATCGCTATCACTACCACTGCCAATACTTTTCTAGTAGGTAGTTCCTTGACTTTGACCCAAACGGCTTGTTACACAGTTTGCTTTTGCTGCAAGATCCTCACAACTAAAAAATAAACCTGTCATTTGACATGCCTTTCATTTTGAAAAAAATTATTTTAATATTCTACTACAAGAAAACTCACAAGCGCAATGATGTTGTTTTTTTTGTTTTTTTCATAAGTCATTAATATTTTCTGCACAACCAACAGTTTTCCCTTACTCTGAGTTACGCCAGTCTTTCGCCGGTATGTTGTACTTATATAGATACGGTAATGGCTAAGTTGAATGGTAGATATTGCTATGGCAGCGACATTTTTTTCTAACATAGTAATAAAAGTTTCATATATCCTCCTAATGACCTTTAGCAAAAGATATCCCAGCACCCAAATATGTACATAAATTCGCATACAGTTAAGAAAGCGCGGAATTTCACTGAAAGGTTCGCTGAAATGGTTACTTATATTCATCATAATTGCATCGATTTCATTAATAAAAATCGTTATATGTACATATGTTACAGAAAACACGCCATTAGCAAGGAGTTGATATTATTATGAGATTTATCATACATTTGCGTTTCTATGCATGAGGCAGTCTTTTAACAACAGTCACTGATTTCTGTAAAAAAATGTGTCCACTGCAAACCATGTAGTTACGAAAGTTTCCTACTACAATTAGTGGGACTTTTCAAAGAATTCACCAAAATGTCAAAAACCAGTGCGGAATTGAAAAATGTTAATCGTACTTGGATATATTGATTGCATCCATGTTGAGATCCAATCTTTTGTGGGAATAAGTGTCGAAATTTTCTGAAATCGAAAATTCTGCCTTTCGTTTAATATCTAAACAGTCACAATGTAAATCTGAAGGTAATGACTATTGTATGTTTATAATCCAATTTATTAAACTGTAAAAATAATATATTTTTTTCTTTTTTTTAAGGTATACAGGAACAATTTCAACACACATGTAAATTATGCCCGGTTTTGTTGCAAACTCATTTTTATATTATTAGACTATACGCGTTCATATAAAAATAAACTAAAAACCATTAATACGTAGCAAGACTACTTCCGTCTTCTGCGCTTCAAGTTCCAGTTTTGTGCCATCAACCATTTTCGTAGACGCGAAATTGCGTCGTTGCATATGGCCGTCAGTAGCTCGAAACGTTTATCTACTACCACCAGTGCGATATCATCAGCGTACCCAACAAGTGTTGCTCCGGGCGGGAAGGGGCATTTTAAGCACGTCGTCGTACATTACGTTCCATAACGTTGGACCAAGTACCGAGCCTTGCGGCACACCACCGGTGGTTACCATACATTGTGTAACGCCAGCCTGCGTGTCGTAGACAACAGCCTATTGTTGAAATAGTCGCTGTAAGGCCGGACTTTTAAATGCTGCGAGGGCGCCCATTATCTGGCTCCAGCTCACAGAGTTGAATGCATTTTTTATGTCTAATGTTACCATCGCACAGTAGTTGCCAGATATCCAGCTCCTGCATCTTGCGTCTTCTTGTGCAATACTCCTTACCATACTTAGGGCATCCTCCGTCGAGCACTCTTTTCGAAAACCAAACTGGTTCACTCCACCATTTTGCCGATTGTATCTAGCATAAAAAGTGGACGATACAATGATGGTTGCTCTGGCAGTTTTGCCGGCTTTAGTAAGAGCACTAATCGCTGCTTTTTCCATTCGTCGGGGAATACGCCTGCCAGGAGGCAGTTGTGGAACATGGTGGCGAGCACGGTTGACCTTGCTTTTACAGCCATTTTGAAGGCAATGTTGGGTACTCCATCCAGCCCTGGGGCTTTATTGTCTTTAATGCGGTCTAATGAAGCTAGAACCTCTTTTGCGCTTACTTGTGGAGTGGTTTGATGATCAGCAGCGATTTCGTACGTGAATGCCTCCGAAGCAGTACACTTTGTGTTGATTTTTTCATACATTACCAATTCAATCTCAGTTTTTTCATAAGCAAATCGCTGTTATGACTCCGCTGTCGTCAGCCAATCAGCCTTCAAAATCGCGGAACCGGTTAACGGTATGATGTCAGCCACACTTTCTGAATCCTTTCTCGCATAAATTTTTTTGGCCACTATGTTCGGCACGATGTAAAGCCTACAAAAATGCAACCACTTCCTTTTTCTTGACCAATTTGGCAATTCAGTGACGTCATTATAGAAAATAAACAAACCTGTGTGCGCAAATATAAATGTGCACGATGTATTTTATGATTCTTGGCGTTTCCCTTTTTTTCCAACCCTTACTCTTCTTTTCGTTTTTTATTTTAAGTACTGATGTCACGGCCCTGGCATGGACCGTGGAAATGTAACTCAGCTATTTGCTCACGACTAAAACCGCTCTACTAACCAGATTGTCAAATGCTCGTACTCCCCTTTCTCCCCACTATTTACTAAGCTATCTTTTTTGCAATGGAACATAAATGGATCATTCCAGTTTTCTTCTCTAAGAAGTAGGGTCATACATACGCGGGCAGAAGTAGCGACCAGGATAGTGACGTGTACGGTTTTGGCTATAATATTTTATGTATTTGCATGTAATAGAGAGCGTGCAATTTGTGATAACTTTCGATACTAAATTTGTCAAGCTCAGATTTCAAAAATGTGGTATGACACTTTGTACTTAACTTGTGAATACGTATCGTATTATTCATTGATAGTGGAATTCATATGAAATCAGTGAACTTATCTGGCCTTGCTAGTTCATTTGCCATGCACTTATCCTCTACTTTACTTGTATGTATCTCTTCAATAATGTTATATGTTGTGAACATCGGCTAAACTCCAGCCCAACTCTAACTTCTTATTGCAGTCCGGACACCACAAAAGTCTGAAAAGTTCTCCCCTGAGCCTCGCCCGAGATTCCACCACATCCTCCAATATGCCTCCTACAGAATAAATCATGAGCTCTTTCGTCCGTTTCTCGCAATCTCATCTGCTGGGTCAAGCAAACCGCATTCATAGACTTCATTGTTGTTTACGAAACACATATACATGCATATAAAAATATACCCGTCCAAGCAGCTCAGCAAGCCAATTTCAGGAGTCGCATAGCACTCAATACATAAAAGTGCAAATGCATGTTTACGTGTAGAAGTAACAAGATTGATGCAGCCGCAGCTACCAGGAGATGAACCACCAGCAAATAGCCTGATTCAAGCAGCTGCCGTAATTTCCTGGTAAAGAAATGTCTCTAAAACTTCCGTTTCACCTCAATTGAATCGGCTCGACTCTGGGGCAAGAAATGAAATAATATGCGTGACTGTCGTTGCTGTTGTTATTCTTGTAATTGCAAAGTGAAATCCTGCTGGCGCAAACAATGCCACTATCCATGTTCCAGTAAAAACAATAAGAGCATTGGTATAATGCAGAATAACAAACACAATAACAATACTGTAGCTTAAGGCGGCAGTACATAGATTGTCTCGCTTGGTGGCGTCAAGCTTAAGGCGCAGTAGTAGGTGGCAGTGCTGCCAACGGTGCCAGCACTCGGATGCACACTGCATTATGATGCATTGGAGCGGAATAGATGCTCAAGGATGAAAAAATCATGTACATACAGGGTGGTCCATTTAGTGGGTTCTTTTTAAAAATAAAACAAATTTGCAAACATCATTTTTATTCGGTATATCAGCCACTATAAAGCAAGACACAATAATGACAGCTGTCCGGTGGAATTTGTCAAAAGCTTGTGCTAAAGACTAAACAAAGCAAAGACGGCGTTCTGGCGAATGCATATCTACAGTATGGGCGAGTTCTTAAATCTCCAGGTGCTCTAAACTGCGAATATTCAGCTCATGTGTGAAGTCGGTATTTTTATCGGAAGTGAAACACGGCTGGTCTCCAACCCTATCACGCAGAGTCTACAATCTTTCGTCAACAAATGCCTTTGCATCATCTTTAGAATATTCTGGCCAAACATCATCAGCAACGACGCGCTGTGAAGATCAACGAATGAGGAAATAAAACCCGGAAAGTGGCGATGGATAGAGCCCACCGTTAAAAAAACACCAGATAACATCATGCGAATGGCACTGATCTGAAGCTCGCAAGGAAGCAGAGGTCGCCTTTCGCCAAAGATCACGTGACGAAGGTCGATGTTGCGCGGCCTAGCAGATGCCGACATCGCATGGACGTCTCAGAAAAAACAGCCCAGAATCGTGTACGATGGAAGAGTCTTGTTGAAGCCCTATGCTCCCGACCGGAGTGAACAAGGATACAATAAAAATATTTTTAATTTGTTTGAAAGAGCAAACATTTGCATTATTTATGAAGTACGATTTCATTTATGTGGCTTTCTCGGCTAGCTTCGCACCAGTGAAAATTTTCTCCTATCTTCATGGCCGTTGACTGCGTGCCACCGAAAAACTGCTTGCATCTGTCGAGTCTAATTTTCTTGAAGCGCTTTGTTAAAAGATAACCAGTTGAGCGACGTAAGGCTTTCATGTGGAGATCATTTCTAATTAGTCTTGACATGGATCTGGTCGATACATTCATTTCTCTGAACATGATTTTTCTGCTTTCTAAGGGGATTTCTGCTAATTCTTTCTAGAGCGGCTTTTATGACTGCACTGGTTCGAGCCACGCGAGGACCACCACTTCTTTTTCTGTCACTTCAGACGTTTGAGAAAACGATTGATCGTTGATCGTGCAGTAAACAAACATCTCGGAATATTAAGTTTTTTCAGAAATGCGTAAATCTCACTTCCACTTTTACCCATTCGGCTACGGCGTCCAACAATGTGTAGACAATGCATATGAACAAAAGCAAAACTAGAGGAACTTCTTTCTGCCAATTTGTACTCATCGTATGCATTGTAAAATTTGTCACAGAATTTATGGCAAGACTAATCATAATAGGAAACTGACTTACTGGCATTTCTAGCGGGAAAGACCTGCTACTGTCAAATAAACATCTGAATGAAAAACCACCCTATATTTAAATGCTGCGAGTATAAAGAGATTTATATGATAAAAAAGTGGAGCAAAAGTAATGGCTGAGGCGTTCGATAATAGTGAATTTCCCAAGTATCCAATTTGCCCGCCTTGAGTTTCACTTAACAATTGGCAACGCTATCTGGAACAACCTCAGCTGTAACGCTTGCACCGCATATCGATACTGATTGCCGTTTTTGCCATTACCTCCAATTTTCAAACTCCTTAAGTTAACGCGGTCGTGTTTTTCATTACTGGTGCTGTATTATATAGAATTTTTTCGATTCAGTTGCGGTACGTTGAGCCATAGGTAACGCCGCTCCTCTCACTTGAGGTGCTTTATTTTCTCTTCCTCATGTTAGTTGCTTTCAGGCTTTAAGTTACAACTACCATCAAATGCTTAAACTAACTATCATATGTACAAGTACTTACCGCCTTCTCTATCGAGTATCCGCTTACCAAAATCAATATAGGCATTTAATGGCAGTATCGCCGCTCTCCCCGATTTCGTGTTATCTCTCAAATGCATCTGACAGATTATGAGCTACCAACATAGCAGTGCATTTTCTCTTGCTTCTACCTATGTACATATATTTTGTTCATATATATAGATATACATACATATATGTATATACGAGGGCAACTAGGTACATACTTATGCGTTCACATTTGCACGAGTATGTACATAATCCCGATGGAATCGAGTGGCCATCGATGGCAGCTGGATGCAACTTAAAACAGTTATGCAGCTGCTTCCGCTTTTACTTAACTTGTGTAGCTGCCAATCTTGTTGTTATTGCTTTTATTATGGTTGTTACGGTCGCTCTTGTTGTATCATTAAAATTTAATGGCCCCCATAAGTGCTCGCCGTGCGATCAAGTCCTACCTCTCCGTTGTTTGTTTCAATGAACGTATGTGTGAATGTTCGAATGTATGTATAATATATATGTGTGTATGTACGCGTTGGGCACCAAAGTGATTCGAAGCGATTTCATTCGATTATCTCAAATGCAAGGGAAATGAATTGGCAGCAAAGGCCGAAAGAGAAACAATTACATTTACAGTTACTTATTTATATGTACCCTGCGTGGAAAATCTAAACTAAAATTGGTTTCACCAATTTCGGCTTCAGAACTAGAAAGATTTCTTTAGTGGTGAACCATGTCCATGTCGCGAAAAGCAATATCTGGCTCCAGAGGGTGATATCGAAGGGCCGGAAAGGATGATGTAGGTTTTCCGTATTCAACAAAAATATCTGTGAAAGTTATTTTGTTAAAATTGAAATGAAATCATTTATAAATTTAAATTGAAAAAAAAGATATTTTTATCCAGCTTCAAGAATCCCACCGAAAGATCCCAAAAGCAGGCAACGCTCTGCTTCGGATGGTCACATCTTCCCCTTCGATCGCTCTCTTACAATCTCAATTTCCATCACCCTCTCTTCCACTCTCACTCGCAATCCTTTTACCCTCACCACAATCTCGATCTGTCTCTCTTGATTGAGTGGGTTTATACATTCCAGTATGCCTCCTGCCGTATGCGTTAAAATACGCACAGCTTAATATTATTCTAAAAATCATTTAAACTCCCTTTATTCAATATTATAATTAAAGAAAAAATAAATTGTGCTTTAGAAGTTTATTGCAACTTACCTTTCCTGTTTAAAACATTTCTCTCTTTTTTAGATTCGGCTCTTTATGAACTTATGGCTTCTTGTAATTCTTTCTTTCAGCCGTGTTTTAGCTATATAGCCGTCTTTTTGAAGGCATTCTGAAAAAGAGAAAAAAAAATTACCTGGTAAACTTTAGGCTTCCTCGAACGGGGAATAAGTAGCCAAAGTGGGCATGTCTCAGCAACGCGCATAGTCACAGTTGTAAACAACCAGAAAAAGGGAAGGCAAACCACTGTTCGAGAGTCTAGAACAACTCTCTGGCTTGGACGCCAACAACCTAATAAGGATCTTAAACCACACAAACTGGTTAAACAAGTTGGTAGCGAGGATGTGGCAACAAAGTAGTGCGGAAACGGTAGTAGGATTCTAGATGTATCATCACTTTAAACAACCAACCAACCCAAACTTATAGTTCCAAACAAGTATTTCAAATCTAATCCAGTATAACTGCATTGCTATTTTTTAGCCCTTCATGACTTTAACCCCTTCAGGAATTATAGTTTCCATTAATTTATTTACTAGGTTATTTAATTATTCAGTTTCTTTATTTTTAATTTCTTCGATTTCACAACACACGTTTCCTTTCAGGAAAATATAAATTAAAGCACGCAAACGAGAAAAATTAAAAAATGTTGTACAACTTATGCAAACAAAACTTACAGTTATATTATCTTGCGCAGTCCAAACAACATGCGCAAAAATCACCAGTTCGCTGGCTCACACGGCAGAAAAGTCACACATCATTAAATTTCCGACTGGGCATCTAAAAATGTCCATTAGTGGAAGGTGAATGGCCGCAGATACATTGGTAGTGTAGTTTTTTTTCCTTTCTGAAATTAATTAAAATAAAAGTTGTGTTCATTATAATGAAATATATTGATTCCTTAATGTGGTTGTCGTAAACTACTGCTTATCAATAAATTGTTTTGGGTGCTTAGGGTTCAAGATCAAACGAAGAGAGAATGGAGGAAGTGAAAAGTTGAGTTGCACTTGAGGTTAATAGTTTTTCGCTTGACTCACTTTTCTCACTTCAATTGTAAAACTGTCAAATCTCATGTGATGTCACTCAAAGTGGACAACTTTAGTCCGATTATATTCTAAGGTGAAAAACTTTGTAAGTCGTCCCTAAGGCTGAGTGGATCTTAACAGTAATGGATTTAAATCTGGTACTATTGATAAGATATT